>QJOA01000232.1:0-89324 GCA_004155915.1 Monosporascus sp. CRB-9-2 | reverse complement strand
GACCCAGTTGCTCATGGGTTCTTATGCTCGCAGACGTGCAAGCCCCCGCCATGTTGACCCCCAGGGACGAGCAATTCTACCAGGATGAGACACATGAGAAGCCCAACATCCAGTTCCTCAAGCAGCACTTCTACCGTGAGGGTCGCCTTACCGAGGAGCAGGTTCTTTTCATCATTAGGAAAGGCACCGAGCTGCTCCGCGCCGAACCCAACCTTCTGGAGATAGATGCGCCCATTACCATCTGTGGCGACGTCCACGGTCAATATTACGATCTCATGAAGCTCTTCGAAGTTGGTGGCGATCCGGCCGAGACAAGGTACCTCTTCCTTGGTGATTACGTCGACCGCGGCTACTTCAGTATCGAATGTGCTCTGTATCTTTGGTCGCTGAAGATACACTATCCCAACACCTTTTGGCTGCTGCGCGGAAACCATGAGTGTCGCCACTTGACTGACTACTTCACCTTCAAGCTAGAGTGCAAGCGCAAGTATTCCGAGGCCATTTACGAAGCCTTCGTGGAGTCTTTCTGTTCTCTCCCGCTCGCCGCTGTTATGAACAAGCAGTTTTTGTGTGTCCACGGTGGACTGAGTCCAGAAATGCACACACTAGATGACCTCCGGAGAGTTGGTTGCCTCCCTCTCTCCTCCAATGCCCCACGAGGGAGGCCAGCGTCGCTAATCTGTATCGTAGATCGATCGTTTCCAGGAGCCACCCACCCGGGGCTTGATGTGCGATATCCTCTGGGCCGATCCTCTGGAGGACTTTGGCCAGGAGAAAACCACCGACTACTTCCTTCACAATCACGTTCGTGGCTGCTCATACTTCTTTTCATACCTCGCCACCTGCAACTTCCTGGAGAAGAACAACCTTCTCGCCATCATTCGGGCTCACGAGGCACAAGACGCCGGTTACCGTATGTACCGCAAAACTCGGACGACAGGTTTCCCAAGTGTGATAACCATCTTCTCGGCGCCGAACTACCTCGATATGTATAATAATAAGGCAGCCGTACTGAAGTATGAGAAAAACGTTATAAACATTCGACAATTCAACTGCACACCGCACCCCTTCTGGCTTACCAACTTCATGAATGTCTTTACATGGTCACTTCCCTTCGTCGGCGAGAAGATCACGGACATGCTGAATGCCATCTTGGGCACGCTCTCGGAGGAGGAGCTCCGGGAAAATTCGGCGTCCACCTCGCCAGGCCCCGTGTCCCCGCCCCTCTCCTCCCCTACCGGCCAAGATACGGAGTCGATCGAGTTCAAGCGACAGGCGATCAAGAATAAGGTTCTTGCTATTGGCCGACTTTCGCGGGTCTTCAACATACTGCGCGAGGAGTCGGAGGGAGTTACGGAGCTCAAAACCGTGTCGGGTGGGCGCCTGCCCGCCGGAACTCTTATGCTTGGTGCCGAGGGTATCAAGAACACAATTAAAAGTTTCGAGGACGCCCGCAAGGTCGACATACAGAACGAGAGACTGCCCCCGAGCTACGAGGAGATAATGCGACAGGCAGACGACTAGCGCCAGCAGGCTCTGGAGCGGGCGGCGCGGGAGGTTGAGGGTGACAAGAATCTGCAGACCCCCTCAAGGAGGTTCAGCACGTGAGTTGCGGTCTCATTACTTTGTTTCGTTTGCTACTGAGTGGAAAGGCTATGTACTATCTCCTATCTCCCGGCAGTGATCGAAAGCGATGAACGACACAGGCAACTGTACAGGTACAACAGCAGGCGGGTATGGAATGCTTGGCAGCATAGACCACGTCATCATATCATGATACCAAAGAAGGGAATCGCACGGCCCATCGGGGGAAGAGTGGTTCTTAAAAGCAAAGAACTGGTTGGAGCTGTTAATTCCACGACATACGAACTCGGTGCCATTGCCCTCTTGTACAATACCCTTCCGTATTTGGTCCGAATACATGAAAATTGGCCCGTGCAAGTCGTAATGTCTTTAACTTCTATGCGCCGCCACAACTAGCCTTTTGTAAGTCATCCATCTTGCGTCTTCGACCCAGGATCGCGTATCCTGGCTGTATTACGCGTGTGCAATTCATCAATCTCGGCTGACGCGATTAACAAGATACACACACAGGGATCAATTGTATCCGTGCGCCCCATTAATCCACCTCCTCCCCTATATTAGCCCTATAACTTCAACACTTCATTTCTTTATCAAAACGCGTCCAATTAACAAGCTATATATATCATTTGGAAGCCCTAAAGCTGGGCTTTAAAACCGTATATATTATTCCCGAACGCAACGAACGGCTCTTAATCTTTTAGGAAATAACTTAATAAACCTCGTTACAAAGTAAAGATCTAATTATAATTACGCGTTTTTAATTATTTCGAATATACGGTAACGGTATTTTTCGTTATTAAATAAATATCCGAATTCGGATTTAATTTCGTAAATTTTGTCCTTTAAAGCGCGCTAAATGTATTTAATAAAGTTTAAATCGGGCAAATGCGGAAATTATTCGATTACTTAAATATTATGGCTTTCGAAAAACTTCTTTATAACGGCAGCTTTATATATTAAGGCGTTATTTTAAACGAAAAGATCGCTAACTTTATACAGCCGGAAACAGGCTTTTTTTAAAAGTTTCGATATAACGCCGGGCGGTTATTCCGCTGCCGGGCGAATCCGAATTTCCTTTATAAAGAACGATAAGGAAAAAACCGTCTTCGTTATTACGTTGCTATATTATTTTTTAAACTATAACGGAAAAAATAATTTTTTTATAACTTTTCGGATTTACGAAATCCTTTTTATAACGTTTTAACGATAAGCGAAATATTTATTAGCTCGGGCGTCCGGGTACGGTTTATATAAAGTATTTATCGAAAAAAAGTATCAAAAAAAATGCTTCCGGTTATTCCGTTTAAAGGCTTTTTTGGCGAAACGTAATTGCTTACGCGCGTCGTTAGCCGTTAAATTAATCCTTTTTGCAACGTGCCATTTTTTTAACGCAAGTTTGCGGAAAAAACGCTTTATCGATAACGGGTTAATATGGGTACCCGTTTTTTGTTAAAATTCGCAATACGTATCTCGGGGGTAACGACGGCTTAATTAATAAAGATATAAAGTTAAGCAACCTTAAATTGCCCGCTGGCGATATTTCCGTAATAAATTATAAACCGTTCTATAAATAATAAAGCGTTAAAGTTATTCCCCAACTCGTTAACGGTTTGTTCTTATCGCTTTAGCCACCCGGGTCTGGGTTACATTTTTTGCCATAACCCTAATTATAAAGGCCCGGGCCTCTGGATTAAATTCGTCCTTAGGCCGACGATCAGCGACAAAAACGGAAGTAGCCGTATTTAAATCCATATGGTAGTTGGTAAGTTATTGGATGATGAAATGGTAAGGGGTGGAGATATATGTCGAAGTTGGAAGGTGGGGTTGTCCGAGCGCACGGATACAATTAATCGGTGTGTGTAAGAACGTAGCGTGGCGGGCACATATATATATGGACAGAACGCGGCGCTTCTGCGCCTTATGCTTTTCTTTTCTATGACCATGATAAAATAATATGACCGTAGACGAGATGGAGTCTTCCGGTGATTTACTAGCAAAGCTCTGCCTGAGGCCGAGCTCAAGAGTGACTACTTATCTGCTGTCGAGAGGAATGTCGCTATACGCTCGCCCCCGGAAATTCGGGCGTGAGTACGCGCTTGCACCAGAAGTGCCAGGTCCTGGACTACAGGCGACGGAAACTTACATGGCTCCTCCGCCACTACGGCCCGGCGCTGGGGCTGCGCAATCCCACCGAGGTACCACCGCGTGCTGACGGCACGCCTGACGACCCGAGGTTCCGCACTTACGACGGATACGCCTGCCGGCTCTGCAGCGTACGGGTCATCCACCACCCCACCATCGAGCGCCATGTTACCGCGGAGCATCCGAATAGCTGCTTTACTGGGTGGAAGCGGGTTGTTACTGGCGAGTACGATGATGCATACCTGCAGGCCTGGACGAAGAATCAAGCCAGCTGGCGGTACTGGATCGTGGAACGTAACGGGACGACGGACCGGCCGGTGGGGGGAGGTGGGCGTATGGACCCACCTACGTGGCCTCATCACGCGCGAGTTTGAACGGAGGCAGCCCCTCCAGCCTGAGGACCCGGAGAGGCTGGGAACCGCCCCGGCGTCGACGCTCGCCGAGCTGCGGACGTGGCTCCAACGTACGCGCTGGGAGGAGGCGTACCAGCACATGAACCGAGAGGTGCTTTCGGCCATGGCGGCGATGCCGCATCCTGCGCCTTTGCCCAGACGCGTCGCGCTTGACCGGTGTGGGAGCGGGAGCGGGGCCTGTCGGTTGGAGGCGGACCTGGCCAGCGCCGCGGAGGATGAATGGAAAATCGCGGCCTTGCCGCGGCTATCGGCCGTGTGATGGACAGCTGCGAGCACACGGCGTGGAACACGAGCAGGGTTGTGCTCTGTTGGCTCCGCAGCACCCGTCCTAGAGCGTGCTATCCGAAACCTTTCGAACCCGTGGGTTCTCCGGTCAGCCAGGTCAAGTACTACGCCCTGCTAAGGCGGCTTGTCGCCATGGTCTTCCGCGCGTACCGGATGCCCCGAGATGTGCGCTGGCTCGTCACAGGAACCCGGCTGACTAGAAGCCAGCTTGGATACCTCGATGTTATCTGGGACTATCCGGTATGTGGCGAGGAGGCGGTGGACGCATTAGACTTTGGGAGGTCTCTAGGACTGTAGCGGAGCCCCAGTTCGACGCCGGCGCCGACGACAGCGACAGCGACAGCGAGGCCACGGGTGACCCAAGCGAAGACAAGAATGACGACACGGCAGAGGGTAGGGATTCGATGACGCGAGCAGCATCGACGGCGACGACGATGGATACGTCTCGGGCCATGACGCTAGCGACTACGCGCCTGAGGAGCAAGTGCATTCCGGTCTTTCGGTCTTGCGCGAGAAGCACGCGTTTACCGGGACGAGCCCCTTGAGTCGTTGTTTGGCCAGTGCGTGTCGTTCTGCACTGAGGAGAACACTGACGGCTGCCCGAGCTCGGCGTATTTTGTGTACTTCAGCGGAGTCTTGGGCGAGGGTACCTCCCAGCACCCTCGTACACCTCGCACCTCTCCGGCATCATCTACGTGCAGCGTCTCTTATTCCTGGAGTATGCGGCTCTCGGTCTCCCTCGTCGGCGGCGGCGCGACCCGGTCGGGCGTCTCGCGTCGGTTCGAGTGCGATACATGATGCAGGGGTCCCAGTCGTGGTCCGAGGAATTCGAGAGCCTACGGTCTTTCGGCAGGGCCATGACTGGGTCCGACAGGCCACCCTTCCTGCTTCGCTGGAGCGAGGACGGCCGGTCTGTCTCCCACGGAGACACCGTCACGATCACGGTGGGCAGTTTCGCGAGCTACTGGACTTTTTCCTCAACGAGGCCAGCCGGCTCTGCGCCGAGCTCTTGTTCGCTGGGAGCCGCACTCCCCGTTCGCCGGCATCTCCGTCATCTTCTTTGGCGATTTCCTCCAATTCGACCCCGTTAGGCAGACCAG
Organism: Monosporascus sp. CRB-9-2; assembly: GCA_004155915.1. NCBI lineage: Eukaryota > Fungi > Ascomycota > Sordariomycetes > Xylariales > Monosporascus > Monosporascus sp. CRB-9-2. Next base: position 83,800 of record QJOA01000232.1, on the reverse strand, counting down.
GCTCCTGCTGCCGGAGCCTAAGGACTGCAGGAAGCAGAGACCACAGAACCTAGCAAAGCACGTAGCAGCACACATGCTATTCCTTCAATTCCTAAAGTTGTCATCCTTCACGAACAGGTTGCACGGCTTGCTATGCGAGGTTGCGAGGCCTTCTCCGACGGCCGCGGAACGGCGAGTAGATAGAACCGGACTTCCAGCGCCTATGGCGCCGCCCGTACGACAATGCATCCCAGCCCTCCGCAAACGGCCTACAAACAGTCACGCCACTTAACCGGAATAGGTCGGACGTTGAACATAGCAGCTATTGTGCCGTAGGCTCGTGCATGTGGCAAACGCATCTCCATCTTCGCCGCGAAGCACGACACGGAAGCAGGGAAGAAGCTCTGTCCTGAAGACCTAGACGACATCCCGCGTTACGGAGATGACTCACATCTCCCGTCGTCTGGCTTAGTTTTTTATGCGCAAGGGATGCCGGTAGTGGTCATGCGTAACCAAAATTTAAGGCTGAAGCTGGTTAATGGACCATCTTTCAAGGCCGTCGACATCTTTCCCGACTCACCAGCTGTACTGTTACTGTTGCTAAGGACGTTACGTTCCACCCAAAACCCCCAGCGGCCGTTCTCCTCCAGTCTGATGATTTCGCAGACCTTGGGAACCCTGGCTTCTACCAGGGACGAGCCTGATCAAAAGCAAAACGGTGGACATTCCCCTTTCTATGCGAGGTGAAGATAGGAGGGTTAGGGGTAAGCCGGGATTCACGTGGGTTACCCATAGGACGGCGTCTTTATGTACCGCGGCGTGCCGGAACTATCCGGAATGCTTATACGTCCGAAGTGCTTATATAGTACGTTATATCTATTTTAAAATAATATTAAGAGCTATTTGAGTATATTCATACTCGTTAAACGGTAATAACAGGTATTCAATAATAATGCGCCAGGGGCATTTATAATGGTATATAGAGTCCGATAGCGGGAGTTTTCTAGTTTCCCGGCGACTCCGCAAATAACCAAGAGATCCATTGGAGGTCACTAATGTCCTGGGTATTATTCCGAGGATAAAAGTCGCTTTGCCCCCAACATAACACATATGCCACCACTCTAACGCGTGTCCCCGCGATATTGAACTTCACACAGAGAAGGCTGGGTTCATCCATGTAATTTTACAGCGAGAACTGTTCCGCCCTAGACCATTTAAGTCGCTTATTCTCGATCGGCCGCCAAAGCCAAAAGACAGGCAGCCAAACCGTAGGGTGATCAACGACAAAATTGACTTCAGAGGATGCCTTCGATCACTGCACCTGGCCGCCTCGGCGATCCGGAAATGTCCCTTGCTACCGATTCTCGTGTCCACCCTAAGGTGTTGGAAGCTTTGAAGGCCTACCATCTGCATGAACTATCATACCTGACATCAGACCTGGGACCAGACGCACCCTTGGACGACATATGCGCTTTCGTCCGCAACAACGAAGCCTCTCTCAAGGGACTCTACAGCTGCCTAGATTATACCGTACCGGGAGATCCAACTTCATCAACGCTGCTCACGAGGTCCGAAACATTCATTCCGGGCCCAGACGGCAACCGATTGAGATTGATCATGTACCGGCCGACTCAATCAAGGGACGCTCCACTGCCAGCGGTGATATACTTCCACGGCGGCGGGATGATCATCCTAAGCACCGACTGTCCCATCCACACCTCCTGGGCAGAGGCCCTTGCGAGAAGCGGACTCGTAGTTATCGCCGTTGACTTCCGCAACGCGCTGACCCCAGACGGGCTGACCCCCTTCCCAGCCGGTCTCAATGACTGTGCAGCCGCCGTCCGCTGGGTAGATCAGCACAGGGAGCAGCTGCGCATCAGCAAGATCGTTCTGCAGGGAGAGAGCGGCGGGGGGAATCTCGCGCTGGCCACCGCCTTGAAAGCGAAGAGGGAGGACTGGCTCGAGGCAATCGACGGCGTGTGCGCGACCGTCCCATATATCAGTAACGCGTACGGCATGCCGCTGGAGTGGCGGCTCCGGGAACTGCCCAGTCTCGTCGAGTGCGACGGCTACCTCATCAGCTGCGGCACCAGCGCGCTCAACGCCAAGCTGTACGATCCCTCGGGCGAGCATGCGAGGGACCCCCTGGCGTGGCCGTACTGGGCTACGGACGAGGACTTGAGGGGGCTGCCTCCCCATCTCATTGTCACGAGTGAATTGGATCCGTTGCGGGACGAAGGGAACGCCTACTACAGGAAGCTGGTCAGGGCCGGTGTGAGCGCGGTCGGAAAGGTCAATCTGGGTGTCGTTCACGAGGGTGAGTTGTTTCTGCGACAGGTCATTCCGGATTTGTTCCTGGAGAATCTGTGGGCAATCAAGAAGTTCGCCGACCGTGTTTGAATTAGAATTCAAGGATGAGGCTGCTCATGAAGGAGGTTTCATACCTAGCAATTGATTTAGGTAGAGACTCAGATATGATAGCAGCAAAAATGATGTGTAATTACAACTGAAGCCCCGTAGAAGTGATTCTTTTAATAAAGAAACATGCAGTCTCCGTAGCTTTATAACCCCCTGTTTAATCCAGAATTATATAATTGACAAAATAGGGGTATTCTTTGTTGTTTTCATAAACCTAACTTATGTCCGTAGCCCCTTTGCTATCCTTACAGTCGGATTCGCTACATTTTGATTCATATGTTCGGTTTCGTGCCTCCCTCCATTCGTGCACATCTCCTAGAATCAGCAACAAAACCAGTAAGAACAACACGCCATACAGTCCTCAGCCTTGTGGCTGTAATTCATTACATCGGTGGCGATCTACTACTGTGGCTATCTAAATAAAACCTAACTGTTTAGGGATTCGTTAGACGGGGCTCTCGTAATAGTACCGTCTCCCATTTCTTTCCTCCAAAGCATTGCACAAATAGCGAAGGCGACCCTTCTGGCCCTAGAAGAGCTTATAGTTCCGGCATGAATTTCGGGTTGTTTCGAATACGTTCACCGTATTTTAGCAGCCATACGGACGCGGGCACCACGGTCAGAGCAAGGAGGCCAAGCAAGCTATTTCCCCATCCCAGACCGAGTCTGTTGTAGAGGGGCGGGCCTGCTAGAGGTACGGTAACGCCGAACACACACCGGACAGCGGTATTCGCCGCCAAGGCGCTCGCGGCGTATATCGTGTACGCCTCGACGAGGTATGTCTGGACCGCGAGGAAAAAGAAAGTGATGGCGATGCCGCACACGCTAGTCCCGAGAAGCGGCACGATCCAGTGGACTCTGTACTCCATGGACCAGCCGTACCAGAACAGCCCCGCCGACAAGAGGCATCCGGCAATGGCTAGGGGCCGCAGCTGGTCCTCTGGCTGTAATTTTCTGTTCTCGGCTAGCTGCTTTTTCATGTACCGCTTCATGAAGAGGTCAAGCGTGTATTGCCCGAACAAGCAGCCGATGCCGAGGCCAAGGTAGCACAGGCCCGTCTGTCCTGCGTTAAACCCGTACGTCTCGGCGAAAACGTTGTTGAAAGTTGCGAACATCAGATACATGTAGCTGTAAGCTACTGCGAGAAAGAGAGAAACGATCACTATAATTGGCGAGCGCACCAACATCTTGGTAGGTCTGATGACCGAGAGGCAGAAAAGTTGCGCGGGTGTCTGGCCTTTGTCGTATTTCGAGCGCAGGAGTTGATTACCCGTCGCTTTCCGGAGGCGGGCTGCCTTGAGGTGCAGAAGCCGAGGAGGGTACGTCTCAGGGAGAAACAGGAAGCAACCAAGCAGAACAATAGCACCCTCGGGCTCTGTTAGAAACGTCACGTCACTGTTTGCTGGCTTGGAACCTACGGTGATGCTTAGCAGCCCGAACGTCCATCGCCAGTTTGTCTTGAGGGATAGAAAACCGCCTGCAATAGGTCCGACAACAGGTGCCTGTTCTGAGTGTCAAGCCAAGGCATCGAATTAGGCCCTCGAGGCGGAGACGACGTACCAGCACCGGTCCCACCGTCCATACGTTCATCGCCCTCTGGCGCCGCTCGGGCTCCATCATATCGGCTACGTACCCTCCCCCTAAGGAAATGGTACTGACGCCCAGCATGAACCGGAAGAACATGAGCATTGGAATATTGACGCTTAGCGCACACGCCACGGCGGCAGCCACAAAGAGCAGATTCGCCGTGTGCATTAGAGGATTGCGTCCGTACAATTCGCTTAGAGGCGACAGGAAAAGCGGTCCGAAAGCAAGCCCGATGACGTAGATGGAGATGAGAAGAGTCGCGTATGCCTGGTTGTCCGAGCCGAAATCACTCATGGCTTGTGGCGTTGCGGGAGCGAAGATGGTGGACGACATAGCCCTGGAACCATGTCAGCACCCAGAATCGAGGGGTCCATCGGGCTGAAGACAAAGCGTGCTGGTTGAATGTGATAGCCGAGACTGAGATGATGATAATCCATTTTTTCGTACTCGTCCAGTTCTGCGGGTTCTCTGGATCCTCCGGACCGTCCCAGTCAACAACGGTGCGGTTTTCAAATGTTGGTGTATTTCCACCTGAATTTTCGACGTCAATACTTATCGGGGCCGGTTCTGAGACGATACAAACGTCTGTAGCAGTTACGCATTCTTCGTAGGAGAGGTCAGGCACCGGCTCGGCGTCTGAGGGCCGATGCTTCTTCTCCTCCATCGGATAACCTCAAGCGGATAATTGACAAAATCACGCCTTTAGCAAGTCATCTGTCTTGTTGTTGCGCTAGACATTCTAAAAGTGATTAGAAGTGTTATTGAGCCGAGCAGCCAGCATCCAGCAGCCATACAAACTCGGGTCCCAGGGGTACGCCTAGGTGAGGTTGCCTGTATGCAAGTCACGGTATGGTCCCCGGTAGGTATAGGGCCAATGGGGAAACATCCCGCGGGAACAGACCACGGTTACCCTGCAAGAGACTGGGGGGCTGTCAGCACGGCACTGCTTACTGAGTAACCCTACAGGGCTAAGCCTTCAGGCCAGGGTAGAGCTGCTGTGCCTAGGGTAGGTTTAAATTCTCGGGTATTACGGAAACCCAAGATATTAGTATATCGAGTTCGAGACATGTTTCTGATGTTACTTTTACAAGCTGCAATAGGAATTCCGATGTATTGCCTCAAGGCATCGCCTATCCCCTCGGGTGCCAACTAGTCTCATCAGTTACCGGCAAGTGCATATTTGATATGTGCTTCTGGTATTTAATGGAACGTATATCCATCCATTCTTGGTTAGCGCTGTCACCGCTTACTGCTGAGGCTAGTTGGCACCCCGAGGAGATACATCGTAGGAGCTTCATTAAAAGTCGTAGTCGCTGCGTTGCCTAAATTGGAAATGCGTTCGTTCTTCCGGCATACGACGGGCCAATTTGGGGTGATTTGTATGGGCGTCTGACCCATCGCCAGAAAGTTGTTCTTGGATCTCAAGGTGGTTGACAAAAAGATTGATAGCGTCAGTGGCGTTTTATGGGTCGTGGGGGTATCAATACCACCTTGGGCCTCTCGCGGAAACGACGATAGTCGTGCCAAGTCTGCCAAGTAAGCTAAAGGAATGGTACGTCCAATCTGATTGCGGAGGGAAATTGAACAAGGATTATTAGAGGCTGACCACGCGTCTCGCATACGGGAGTGGCCAAGACGAGTCAGGCCTTGAGCAGTTATGAGCGAATATTCACATGTATGTTTCATACTGCACGTTGCTCACTCGACCTAGCCAAGCGGTTCCTAGCCCTAAGCTGCATTTATCCGTTCTAAAGTAGAAGGTTTAACGTACCCGGAAGCATGGAATTGCACCCGTATCATGTTCCTGACCTGATGTTATGTAGTACTGGTAAATCTATCCACGTTGGCACTGACATCCCCCCTGAGATGCGAAGCCGTTGATATTCAGATGGAGACAAGGTCCGAGCATCCCCGCAGCTTAGACCTATAACGTGCAGCTCATGTTAAGCCTGAAAACGCGCGGGGATAACTGTCCCTCTTCCAAGTTGGCTGAGATAGGGGAGAAACAATGCGATATCTGAGGTTCGGCAAGAGTCTCTACGATGACTCCAGTTCATAGTTGCCCGAGAAAGGTCTATATCCTGCTCCTGCATTCAAGGAAAATGCCCCGGCGTTCATTTCCTTCTGCGAGTATAGATCATCCAAGCCTGGTTCAACTATTATATGGAAGCAAGATTAAATAAGATGACTAAGCATCTCGACTAGCCCCGATCGAATTACAGAAATACCACCAGAGCTAATGTCCATCGTCATTCATCTCACTTATTCCCATAAAAGACAAAGGCTCTGACCTCGATGCTCTGCCTTGGGCCCCCGGAGCTCTTATCGCCCAAGTCGAAGGAACAATGCGGCACCGAGAGACTTTGCCCCTTTCGCGAGTCATATCCCGCGAATATGGCGAGTTCGGTATCTAGTTGATCGGGAATGTAGTACCACTTATGATTCGGGTTATACAGAACCTGGTACACTTCGTTTGCCACTGTCGGAAAGACCTCGTCGACAGTGAGCAGGTCGGTATTGGGGTCCATGGTCTTGGCATCGCAATAGGCCATTGGATAGTCTCTCAATGGACCTTCAAGCGGTTTCCACGCACTTGAATTTCTTCAGTAAATATCTGTGTCAAAGGGTACCGGGTGGGAGAAGCGTACTTGACGATCTGATAGTGTCGTTTCCCGTATTCCTCGGCCTTCTCTTTGAAGTATTTGTGCACGCGGCCTTTGATCTCGTCCGCTGTGTAGTCTTCAAGCCCCTGTTAGACCACTAACAGACAGGAGTGGGATGATCTTACTTACCAATGTGGGCAGAGAGTGCGGGCTGAGGTGCATTGTCCTTCGTTTTGGGCTGGTAGGGGAAGGCAGGCTCGCGCTTCCTGATCATATAATCGAATATGCATACTTCTTCGGCACCCAAGGTGTCGCGGATGCAGTTGTGCACGTCTGGAAGGTAAAATTTCTCTATCTTCTCCTCGTGGTCGAAATCCTCTTTGGGCATGCAGCCGGGGAGCTTGGCTATAGTCACGCCGTTCTCGTCCCAGTTGAGGTTCGCCGTTCTGAGGTTGTGTATCTTGATTCTGGGAAAGAAGTCAATGCTAAAGTTGCTCTTGGGTATGCCCGGGGGCGTGGGATAGTTCAAGATGTATGCCTTCTCGGTGATCAGTGCCTCGTTGTCTGCCTGGGCATATCTGATGGTAGAAACGATTGGGTCTTCCATGTTTGAGGCAACTTGAAATAGAGAGCTTGACGTCGAACTACTACTCTGGGGGCGAGCGGCCTGGCAGAGATCAGCCAGAAAGAAATGATACACAGAGTGATAGATATATCTTCGAGTAGAGCCGAAGTGTACGATGCCTAGCCAAGCGCCACTCCAGGAGCTGAGGAGCAGCAAGAAGGCTTGATTCGCCTGACCAAGGAGACCTTGCGTTAAAGTTACCCCGCTTTGTATTGACACGGATGTTCTGGGCTATATTATCGGAAGCAACCTAGATACGACTTGCCCTGCTCGACATGGATTCACAGCATTAGGTGCTCCTCCGCAAATCCACGCTCTGCTGCAGGTATACGCACTAGACTCCGAAACATGCTCAAACATGCTCAAACATGCAGGTGCCCTTGTGAGGAGTTGCGATGGTAACACCTTTTCGAAGCCTGATGCTTCTGGCGGTGGTTGATCACTCCCGGGATGCCAAAGCTAGTAGTCCGTGTGGCATTCGCGAATCTCATAACAGCCAAGTTCACGCAATGGGTGTTCGAGATGGCGATCCGAAACTACCGGACGGTGAGAGGATAGCGAGAATATTTGGATATAAATGGTCGGCCCCTCCTCAAGGTTCTACCGGAAGCATATTTTCAGAACCTCGACTCACACGAGCATAAGTTTTATTATAACCTGCAAAGCACATCTCTCAATAAAGATTCCAAAAATGGCCCTCCTGACCAAGTCCCAGCCCTGGAAGCAGTTCTGGCCCCCGACTGAGGGTCTGGCCGCCGAAATCCAGCACACACCAGAGGAAATGAACCTCCAGCGCTCCTATGGCACTCACGCCTCTAATACCAAAGGCAGGATCTTTACCATCGAGAACAAGCCCAAGGCTCAGCCCTGGAAGGCAAACTGGCCACCCAAGGACACCGCCGCTGCTGAGTCCGATCTGACCGAGGAGGAAATGGACCTCCAGCGCTCCTACGGTACCCACGCCTCCAACACCAAAGGAAGGATCTTGACCATCGAGACCAAGCCTGGTAGGTGTACCAATGGGCGAAACTACATATACGCTAACTAAAACTACAGCCAACTGAGTGGGCGGGAAATAGACTGCTGGGTTAGGAGAAGGGACTAAAGGAGGGACCGTATAGTCGCCACGCTCGCTTGAAATCCACAACCAATAGCATCTGTATAGGATGCAAAATGTTGATAGTTCCAATTGCACCCGCGGGGTGTGTTCGATCTCTCTAGGCAATACAAGGAACGATAGTCATGAAGCTGTTTTTCTTGGTTGAGTCAACGGATTGCTGCCATGTTCTAGAGGCCAAAAGCCCAATTCCTTGTCGATCTAGGCAGTACGCTCGTCATAAAGTCCTTGATAGGCTCCTTCAAATTTGACATCAGATTGTATATTCATGATGAATACCTTGCACGCAGCATTGTACATGTTCACTAAACGTGGGAAGTCCGCCTCCGAGCAGCCGGGAAAGATGCCAGGGGTAATAAACAGTCACGCAATTGAGCCGCCAATCCTACAACCTCACCTGCTGCGTGGTGATAAACTCCGTGCATGCATGCTCTCCTTCTGAGTTCATCCCATGCTGCTTTGCCACGAAATAGACGACGTTACGTATCCAGGATGACTCTTATTTTAGAAGTCGCCGAACCAGCAAACCGTGGACCGTTGGGGCGAACCCTCTTGGTAGGTAATGGATATAGATTCGTCGACAGTAATCCAACTTGCTGCCTTTTTCATTGGCTACTACACTTACCCAGACAAAGCTATACTATGGTTCCCTAGTTGCTGACAATGCATACCTAGGTGACTGCTCCAGCGGCTGCCACCCTTTGTCGCCTACCATGCAATGCAGCCAAGGATTATATCAGATATGTGCCCAGACCCTCATTTTCGGCAGGGTGAGTGTTCCATGGAGGTCCGTCGTCGTATTTAATGGATTCGCTCACCTGGCAGCTACTTATACATTTCCAAACATGCGAGTATAAGAGACGATGCAGTCAGAGCTCCAAGTAAATGGCGACCTTATGTGTCAAGATTGCACAACCTATATCACAGGGCTGACTGCATACTGCACTGCACATCTTCATACGACGTGATGCAGATACATGCATACAGGTACCTTAATGTGGCCAAACCCGGGGCCCCACAATCCAAGACTCTCATGTGGGAACTTTGCCAAGGCGTAGCACGGGAACGGCCCGTTTCGAGGCTCCGACCGTGTGAAGCTAACAATAATGGGTCAATAATGAAGCTATAATACAACACCTAACCCTAAGACTAATAAGGCAGAGTGCGGGTGCATCCGAGTGGATATCTACGCAAACAGTGTAGTGGTGATCACCGTGACGCTGCAGCCTTCACCAACTTCCAAGTTAGACAGGTAGGCCACGCCGCCTCGCTAACTGTGCGGCACTTCCCGGGACCAACCTGTCCTGCTTCACCACGTGAAGGCGTCGACCTCCAGCTCAAAGACCGTCTTCTCCAGCCTTCCAAAACTCACGACTGCCGCGCGTACAGCGTCGCAGAGCTCCGCTGGCCCGCATACCACTACGCCAACTCTATCCCAGCCGGCCTGCACCTCTTGCGCCAACAACGAATGCACGTCCAGCCTTTTCCCGATCAGGACTTCCTTGTCGGCAATGTTATGGAGGGCCATTACAAGGTCCTTGACGAGGCCTTCGTCAGCCTGCTTGACGCACCAAGCGAGCTTTACGTTGACATGCGCATGCACCCACGTGAGTAAGCCGGTAATTCCGATGCCACCACCGATGAGCAGCACGCGGTCACACTTCAGTATGCCCTCGCTCGGGTTGCCTCGGTAGGGCCCATCGAGGAGCACGGGCAGGCTGGAGTGACTTCGGAGGTAATTAGTAATACCGGTGTGCTTCTTTACGTACGTAGTGATACTGTTCGTCCCGCTTGGGAGTTGAGAAACCGCCATCTCCATAGTCTTTCCGTTGCCCTCTTCTACTTTGTCTCCGTCAGATGGCTGCAGTCGGATGGAGCTTCTAGGGCTGGTAAGTCTAGAATTCCTGGAGTGGAGCATAGCTGTATAGGTGACGGAGAAAGGATGATTCTCCCAAGGCCGGAGGGGGGTGAGCGTAGGAAAGTAGACATATGTGTGGTACCCTGGTTCCGGAGTCCACCGCAAACCCTCGACGTCTACGCGAACGATGTCAGGCGTGATCTCTGTCACCGTCGCTTTCCGAATGCCGTTTTTGCAGACCCGTAGTACCCTAATAAGACGGTCAAAGAACCAAACGGCGCAAACGGCATAGAGCCAGTTCTCGTAGATCCTCGTAAATCCTTTCCAGTATATTATGTGGTACCAGCAACCCACGATCGTGAAGGCCGCGAGGAATATGTGTAGTATGAGGAATATCTCATACGACGCTCGGCGAAACCATATCATACTCTGGAAGAGCAGGATGATGAGACAGAGAGTAGCGACAATACCCCATATCCAATAAGGCTTATGGACTTCCGCATAATAAGTACCGTTACTAATATAAGCGCCGAGGAGAGTGATCGAATGAACAATAGCCTGCAGGGCGCAGATCCGTGCGACCCAACGGTGCAGAACCAAAAACGTAGAAAAGGACCAGTTTGTCAGCCAGAGGAGGATGTTGTTCCTGGAAGAGAACAGAACGGTCAGGGGAAGGAGCGCAAAGGAGATGTGGCCAGTCCGATATCCAACGTACGCCATGATCTCGCCGGCCTGAGAGAAGCCCCATGGGTGTGGTCGACCAAATCCCCGATACGAGACGGCGGCGAGTATGACGTTTAGAATTACGAACACGGCAATGTATAGACCCTGGCCGATGGTCGGTGCGTTCCCTAGGAGCCATGGAAGCGGCCGCACGTGGTACGTACCGATAGTTGAGGGGTATACGAGGTATGGTTTGAGCTTGTCGATGAAGCCAGTCATGTACGGGAGATGCCCGAGGAAAGACACCAGCAATGGGGTCCCAAAGCCGACCGTGATGATTACTATACTACAAAAAGCACTTAGCAGAGATTCGGCGGCAAGAGAGGGCATCCATATCTTACACGTATGTTGACTGAATAGCTTCTTCCCAGTCGAAGAGGTCATTGAATGACCTCTGGTACTCGTAGTCACTAGTAGAGAGCAGAGCCGTGTAGTTCAGAACTTCTCCGCTCTCCCATACTCTGTTCGGCGGTTGCGCTACCTGCGCGAGAGCCTCCCCGTACGTCCATTGGGCCGTGATGGCTGGATCTCCGGTCGCCTGGTCGGCCCAGTATTTCTCGATCTTCCAGGTAGGCACATTGTCGGCCTGGCAGCTCGAGTTGATACAGTAGGCGAGCGTGGTCAAAAAGGCGTCGTTCTCAGCAATGCAGGGGGCCGTCCTTGATGGGCCGTGCATATCCATCTCCATGTCCATGCCGTGCGCGCTGCTATCGTGGCAGTCGAGCGGAGCGGATGAGATAATCCCCCTGCATGAGTAGCAACATTTTGGGTCATACCACCATTGGCCGTATCCAATGAGTCCACCACCAAGGGTAGTACTGAGGAAAGACGCTAGGATAAGAGCGTGTGAGTGCAGCTTCATGATTCCGTCGGACGATCTTGCAGAGACCAAAAAGATGTTGGATCAAACCGTAGAGTTTGTTCAGTCTCAGGAGCGACGGACAGTTCATCGAGCCAAGAACAGTTCTCTTGGGTATCCTATATCAACCTGGAGATGCTGCCATGTTTTCTTTAGCATTCTGTCGAAATATCAGCTGGTTAATTAACCGATTTCCCGCTCATCTCTTCAAAATTCACTGCTACACAGCCAGCCACAGGCGACGTGTCACGGACCGAGTGAGCAAGTTTCCATACTGGTACTACACATGAGGTTGACAAGAACTCCCGCCCCAACCAATGCCATCTTGAGAAACCTGCTCAGACTAAACCGAAATGGTGTAACCTGACTCCGGCGCGCATCTCTCCGCATACCCTATAACCACAACCAACCTGCAGATCAAGTACCCAAGTACTTAGTTGATATGTCACCAATAGTGGGCCCTGAAATCCGCTCAATCTAGCGCTCGTTGCCCCTATCCAGCATCCCGAAATTCCCGATTGCTTGGCCTTCTCTATCCCCTTTGGGGTGACAGGGAGTAGTCGCAGGGTCTCTTACGCCGCCGTCTCACCAACAGGCGCATTAGGAAGTATATTTTCTAAAGCCATTGACGGAATACACCCAAGGGCCATTAGTATAAGCACCGCCTTGGAATGGATTGACATGGCTTAGGTAGTTACACATTGAGATCCGTTCATGTAACTAATCTAAACATTGTTCCTTGACGTTACACCTCACTAAATAATTAATTCCGAACACATCATGAAGGTCATAATCGTAGGCGCAGGTGTGGCTGGTCTTTCGACATATCTGCAGCTATGCAAAGTACTACCCTCTCGGGATTCACATACAATACTCATCTATGAGTCTCACAACCCCGAAGGGCCTACTCCCTCCATTACCTCTGAACCCCCTTTGTCGAAGCAAGGCGATCTCACAGACACGACTGCGGTTGTCGGAAATAGCATTGCTCTGGTACCTAGTAGCATCCGACTGTTAAGATACATCGACACCAGGCTATATGACATCTTCAAGGCTCGGGGTTACGAAAACGAATCTTATATCTTCAAGACAGCACGAGGCCACCGTATTGCGGTTACGTCGACGGGTAACAAGGGGTCCCCGCAAGAATACACCGTATCATGCCCGAGATATGGTCTTTGGGAGTGCCTACGCCACGTCGTCAGCGACGACAAGATCCAGTATCGAAAGGTCGTCGGTGTTGACTTGAGCGGAAATAAGCCAGTGGTCACGTTCGCAGACGGCGGAGAAGAGGATGCGGACTTGGTGATAGGCGCCGACGGTATACGAAGCGTAGTGAAAAAGGCCCTCTTCGGAGAGGAAGATGAGCGCCAGTACGCTCCTCATTACGAGTAAGTGTAATACGTTACACTCTGAGCAGGTCGAACGGGGGCTAAAAAGTATTGCAGAGGGTTTTGCGGTGTTGGGGCCTTCATAGACATGGCCATCCCGGAAGCCATCACTAGACACAAGAGTATAGTCTTCACGTTCGGGCCTACCGGTTCCTTTGGCTACTGTTCCGCAGCTCCTGAATCCCAGCGGAAGCTTGGGTGGTGGTCCAATTGGGGAACCCCGGATATTCCAGACGGCAACGTCGTAAACTCGGAGGAGATTCGAAGACAGCTCCGGGAACGTCACGGGTCCTGGAAGGACCCCGTCATCCAGTATATCATCGATAATATGGTCACGGACCGTGTATATCCCATATGGACCACACCAGACCTACCACACTGGGGAGAACGAGGAGCTGTACTCCTCGGAGATGCAGCACATACATTGCCGGCCACCAGCGGACAAGGAGCTGGACAAGCTCTCGAAGACAGCGTGACTTTCTCTCTGCTTCTATCTCATTTTCTCGCCAGGGCCGAGACTGCCGGTAGCGATTTCACTCTCAAGGAAGCTATTGAATTATCGTCCAAGGGCCTATATGAGATTCGTCATCCGAGGGTCGCGACCATTAGAGCTCGATCCCGTAATCTTTATCTAACTAACAAGAAGATCAACAACATCATTTTTGAGTACATATACTATTGCTTTATATATCTATGGACGAACTTTCCGATACTCGGTGAGTTATTATGTACAACGTTGCGGTTGACGCAGCTTTCCGAATTACACCAGCTAACCGTCCCAGGCCAACTTATTGTAGGTTCTGTATTCAAATCACTCGATGAACGGGATGCAGAAGAGCGAGTAAAGGAATATCTTGATGGAAAAGGCCACTAAAATGTATGCAGTCTACACGGTTCAACCCGTGCCTTGAACTTCATCCTCCGACTTCTCTCGGTGTTTCAAACCGCCACGTCTGTTGGCATCCCTGTACTATAATTCAGCAAGTCCAGGTTGCCAACAGCCTCGAGTCTGTCAGAATAGTGGATAACTGTAAGCCCGGAAAGATCGGACCTAATAGCCCGCTTTAGTTCGTTGAATAACGCATTAAACCAAGTAAAGTAGGTGTAGTAGACGACCGTTGACAGTAACGGCTCGTTGGTGCAAGGGGTGGTGTTGGACCAATCATGTGTGTATCGTTGACGGTACGAGAGCGGAAAAAGAAAGAGAAAAAAATCCGCTTTGCCTAGCCCTAAGGACTCGCATTTGCACCGCACGTCTATCACCAGCTCTCGTAACCAAATTAAGACAAGTTACGGCATTCTTATCTCGTCCCAAGGCAATATATCCCGCATGAATTGCTCCGTATGGCCAGTAATAATCGGATCCGGGTGAGATCCTTGATGACTAACGGCTTCCCTATGTCCAATGCGGGGTGGTCTATAAGGTGTCAGAGCAGGAACTTTTCTTGGAGAATTCAAGGCTAGAAACATTTCGTAATACAATACACGACGTATATCAGTCTCCAAGTAAACGATATAATTTGTCAATTCGTGTCAATAACCCACTCCAGTTTCGGAAAGAGAGGTGTCTTGCTTCTTGATTTCGGCAGGTTTATAACCGTTTATAGCAGTTGACGCACCTACAATGTCCCTATCACAGCAAGACCAAGCGAAGAAAGACTACGATGCCTTAGCAGGCACGTATAATAACTACGGTCTACTTCCCTCCGGCCAGCTAGAATCGCAGCTCATTAAGCTAGCACTCGGCAACTGCAAGGGGCTGTCGATCCTCGACTTAGGCGGCGGAACGGGCCTGCACGCGCGCGAAGCCATCGATCTAGGTGCTTCCAGCGTGGATGTCGTGGACGTCTCGCGGGAGATGCTGGGGATCGGCGAGGAGATCGAGAGACAGCGGGTCCGCGAATCAAAAGTGAACAACAACATGATCCGCTACTTCGAGGCGGACGTCTCCAAGCCGCTCTCGCATCTGCCGCTGCGCGAGGACGGTTACGACGTCGTCATGGGGAACTGGATCTTCAGCTTTGCGGACAGGGTGGAGTTGCTCGAAGCCATCTTCTCCAACATTGTGTCTCACCTCAAGCCCGGAGGGCGGTTCGTGGGCGTGCGGGATGCAGATCCCTGGAGCCCGGCGCTCGAAAGCGGGAAGTACGGTGGCTCGTGTAAGTGGGTTGAGCGCATCCCGCGGGGAGCCAAGTATATGTGTGTGCTGCACTGCACGCCACCGATCGAGTTCGAGGGCGCGTGTCTGGAGGACATATACTCGGGGTCTACTGATATCTATGAGAAGTTTGGTCTGGTTGATGTTAAAACAGTCCCGTACCAGGAGGCTGAAATAGTGCAGAAAGATCCTGACTTTTGGCGGCTATTCCTGGAACGGCCCAATCTGGCCGTCGTCCAAGCTGTCAAGAAGGTCGCTTGAAACGCTTAATCCACAAAAGTCGGACAGCAGCTTGACGCATGTATGTTCGTGGATCCTTTTTGCCAAGAGAGGCTCATAGAACCTTTGCCCCTTTATGTTCGCTGGGCTTGATAGTTTCCAGGGCCAGTTCATTCGCAACGTCTGCTTTCACGCACCAGTATTGAGCCTGCAACGGGGCAGTGACATTTGGTGAATAATGTCACCCAGAGTGCAGGTTAAGACACTGGGAGATAATCTTGATCTATGTGAGTGAATTACATGGTTCTCTGGCTAGCGACTTATCACTCTTACCCATGAGCACTGCCACTCACGTACGCACACACACAGTCATAGGCATTTCGTGTGATAAGAAAACTGAAATTGTTAAACCGGGTATATAAGCAAAATCCGCGCCGGTACGCGATACCGTCTTCTCTCCCAATCCAGAGAACATTGTAAAAGTAAACCGTCTTATCAATCCCATAGGTAACAGACCCTTGACGAAGACTTGACGGCAGTGTCAGTTGCGGTGAATCACTTTCTGATCCACCTTCAAACTGCAATGTCTTGTGAAGCCAGGTTGGGCTGAATGTCAGTATCGTGGTCGATCCGGGCCACTCAACCGTCCCATTGAATGCTTGTTGTTCAAAGCATACAACCATGTCTTGAACACTACAACTTCCCTTAGAAATTGCAATCAACTCGATCTGGCCCAGGCGGTCATAGTCTTCCTCGTCATGCATGAGTCGGAGTAAGCCCGAACGTCGGCCATTCATGTCCTGAAGCACCATCACAGGAGTTACCTCGTCCTGTTTCGGACAACTTGTAAACATAGGGTGCTCAAACGCGGAGATCTTCGGGGCTCCGAACACTATCCCGTAGTTCACAGCTTGCAGAACAGCCGCGGGGCGGAAGAACACTCTTGTCGTTGCACAACGCAGCCATCGTGACGCATTGATGATGTTGTACGACAGGGAAGTCTCACTTATGGGTCCGGGGTGTTTAAATGATGTACTGCCATCTCCGTTATATGAAAACACGACCGCTGATACGTCAGTTGACCGCACAGTAGAAGTGTCATAAGTGCGGCCATTTAAGGTCTCTGCGACTTGTTTATCGAACTTGGAAGGCTCATGTATCGTCCTCTCATCCCCGGATGGCGTCGTTGTAGACAATGTGATTAGATTGTGCGTTCGCCATGTCACTGCTAGCCCCTGGTCCTTTTCCGTGTTGATATACGACAGTCCGCTTTGTAGACTCCAGGGATCCACGAGACACTGCCACCCACACCACGACCATGAGGGAGATTGAGACCAGAGGCCAAAATATTGAAGTCCTTAGGCAGGTGGACCCTTCGCGTGGCTTTCCGCAAAGGCTGCCATAAGAGCGAGCAATCCAGAAAAGTACTCGGCAGCCCCCCGATGAACCCCCCTGGGTATACCGGCGCTAGAATATTGAAGATTCCCGAGATAGCCGCGAGGGCATCCTGTTGATATGAAAAGTCCCTGTGGTTGTAGAGGCAGACTAGGTAGATCGAGGTTTGAGAGCGCGGATGCCGTGAAAAGACCATGGTTTCCACCGCAGATTATAGTCAGATAGGCGCTAGAGTATACCTGATCCATCCTCATCACCTCGGAGGTAGCATCATCGGCATCCTGAACAATGCAAAATCGGTCGACCCACAAATACCTCTCCCCCAATCATCTTAGTAAGTTCGATGGCATCCCGAATTACCTTGGGAAGTGGATTAGATGGATCTTCCAGAGACTCCGGTGTCTGGAAATGTAAGAGCCGAGCTCGATCCAGCTGTACAGGCTGCGCTCCGGTCTTCTGTACATTTTCCACGTTCTCCGGCCAGACGTAGCTAAGAGCCAGGTATTGCCCCGCCTCAACCCCTCGTAGGATACACTTTTGATGCGTATCGATGACCCAGATCGGATTCCGGTCTGTCGCCCGCAGGCTTTTCGAACAGGCCATGCAGGCATGTTGATTATCGCAAGCACTCACCCATCCGCGGATCAACTTGACGACGGACGGGGTTTCAACCGCATCAGCAGGCATGACGTCCGTGTAAGAATATTGCGACGGAAGGTAGGGTTACCCTAAAGGAAGCAGTGAGGTTGCCCTAGAAGTTTAATATGTGAAAATGTGGAGGGTAGTCTCATTCAAGAAGGATGGAAATCTCAAGGTGTGTTAATTAATAATGTATTAAAGCTATGGACTTGCTGCAACAGCCTGGGTGACGTAACAGCTATATATATTCGTAAATAATCGTATATAAGCATGTCATTTACTTTTTAATCCATAATAGAAAATTATAAAAGACGCGTAAGCAAAGTCCTAGATTCAGCCCCCGAATAGGGGCTGTGACCTGTCAAACTGCAAAAGTGCGACTATTAGCTTTAAAGGCCAATTTGGCTATTTGACATGTGTCGTGCACGGCTGCACCAAAAGACTGGTTGTCAAGTACAAGATCTTATCTTGCTACTTAGCTGGCACACCCTCAGTTGCTAGGGACCAGGTAGTAACTGGTATTCCTTTCACAGTACCATCTACACATAGCTACTAGGGCATTTAAACTACCAGTACTCCATCTTTGGATCGAACTTAAAGCCTTTAGGTAAGTATTTAATGCAACAAATTACGTTAAATTTTTGCTCCGAGCTAACTATTGTGTGTAAGATCTTATCTCGTTACTTAGCTGACAATATACGCCGATCAGTAGGTGGCCTTTCCGTATATGGAGTGCGCTTAGCACCCCTGGCTAGCTGATAGGAGTTCAACTTGGTGAGGCTCACTTGAGTGGTAGATTTCCACGACCTAAGTAGGTCATATCACGGCTGCAAACACCTGGCGCCCGGTCTCTATCGGGGTTAATTGGGTGTCAGTCTAGCTAAACCATAAGCGGCGCCGGCATTCCTCAGGCTGGAATGCCTCCCCATTCATAGCCCCATGGACATATGTCTCTCCGAGAATCTCCCATCGCGTTAACTTGGAGATCCCCTTCCTTTGTGGGCCGGACTTGTCCGGCCTGACCACGAGAGGCGCCTTCCCGCCCTCAAGAAGGACTATGCTATCCCCCTCTTCAGGTCTCTTCTGGGACCAAACGAATATAGCCCGTGTCTGTCCGTGCCATCCGCCTGCCAATCATGGCGCCGTTGTTCCCTTGGAAGCCGCGCATATCTTCCATGACGGTGAAGCTGCGAAAGCAGGCATGGAAGACCAAAGCCGAGGCTGAGACTCCCATTTTGAGCCCGGGAAGCGCGTTGATCAGCGAGCCGTCGTACTGAGACAAATCGGCGAACGACTGCAGAGTTCGCGTGACAGCATTATACCTTCTGAGCTCCTCCTGGCAGACTTGGTACCCACCAGGCATAACACCAGCGCATAGGGTCTGCCAGTAACAGTTCAGGATGTGCTTCCCGTTACGGTAAACAATCCCCGAGCGAGCACCGGCCACACGCTCCCAGTCGCGCAGGTCCTGCTGCAGGGGATACATGGCTGCAGGACCTGGTTCCCGCCGAAGCGTACAGCTGACCTCGTCGACCATGCCGATGATGTGGCCTCGAGGCCCAAAATGTTTCCGCCCACCGTGAAGGCGCGAGATGCCCGTGATCTCCCGTGCTGTGGAAGAGCTGCGATTGCCATTCCGGGATCATGCGGTCGGGAAACACCAGTTCCTGATGTCGCAGCGTCACAAAGCTTTCGGTCAGGGTTCAGTCGGGGGTCCATGAGGGCTGATGGAGGTTTGAGCGGTCGCGACAACGAAGTCCCCAAAACAGATCGAGAGATCTAGATGTCCTCAATGTACGCATCGCCACGTCGCGGTACAAGTTCTCGACTGTGATCCTGTAGCTCGGCGTGATGCTAAGCTGAGCAATGTTGGAGCGGTCGGCAACGGCCCAGAGTCCGTAAATCTTGTCTAGAGGATTTGTGGCTGCCGCTCGTTGCGTTCTGGTTAAGAGCTTGCTGAGTGAGGAGAGGGTCCCCTTCCAAGTACTGGTTACGGCAGCTCTGCAGGTCTTGCACGTCATCCAAGTTGATGGTGTGACAGTAGACGCTCTCAATTCCTAGCAAGTCTGAATACTGGAGGGCTGTCAGAAGTGCGTCCCAGCTTATTCTGGAGGAGCCACACGCGACGACTTCTTAGATGATCCAGAGACGACTGAACCACGGCCGTTTGAACAAGACGAATAATTTCTTCCACATCTCGTCGTGGGGCGGCGGGACACGGCGTGCTGTGCGGAATGCCCAAACATATTGGTCTTGAATAGGCGTGCGGTCTCGGTAGGACACGGCCTCGAGGAATCGGGCAAACTCGAGGCTCCCTTTATCCTCGGGCACTTCCTCTCCAAGCCAGATAAGCACATTCTCGCTGTTCTTGTAGGTGTCTCCCGTCAACGGAATCTGTGTTGCCTTTTCGACCTGGTCGACCTGGTTGATGTCAAATAGCTAAATTGGCCTTTGGAGCTAATATCCGTACTTTTGCCGTTTGACAGTTGATACAGACTGCATCCACCCATAGCCGGACCGACACGGTTTCTTCACGCAGCCGCGTTAAGGCGTGGTAAAGGTTCTCTGTAACGGCGAACAGCGCCCGGTCGCAAATAATCTCGCGTATGGACTGGGTTGAGTCGCCCCCAGCAATAGAACAAGGCATCGTACTGCGATTCATCCTCGAGTGTGACATGCTCGATTTCGCGGGTGGATGTCTGAAGGGTTTTTGTCCGTTGGCAATTGATTGAAGGCGGGAGGAAGCAATTCCAGTATACGGGTGTACTCACCCGGCGGGAGTGGTCGGTACATAAATGGATCCATTTGGATCTGAAG
Organism: Monosporascus sp. CRB-9-2; assembly: GCA_004155915.1. Classification (NCBI taxonomy): domain Eukaryota; kingdom Fungi; phylum Ascomycota; class Sordariomycetes; order Xylariales; genus Monosporascus; species Monosporascus sp. CRB-9-2. The sequence continues at coordinate 63,412 of QJOA01000232.1, read as the reverse complement.
GCCTGTAGTGCTGCTTGTTCGGTGAAGTCTTCAAGAACATGATGCATTGTCTTACGTTGACACTTATTTGAGGTGAACGTCAGGGGCGGCCGTCAAGTTAAATGAATTTAACGCCACCGGCTTTCAGCCGTATGACCCCAGCCATTGCTATGGCTGTTGGGATATCCCAGATTATGGGTATAAATGGAGGGAATGACGAGGTCTACCAAACGAAGTGACTATATCCACTTTAAAAGGCATCAGTTACTTGCCAATATAATGGAATCCTGTAGCGATCCTCAGCAGGAGGTTGATGTAATGTATTCAAGCTTAAGATAGGCAGGACCAATGAGACTAAAGAAATGATTTGGGGGAAGGTAATTATAATCGCATCCCATGTATAGCTGTAGAGTATCACCATGCTAATGGAACACCAGCTGCCCTCTCGTAACGCCTCACCTCAGCCCCAGCCTGCGCCCAGCAGGCGATTAGATGTGAACAAAGGAAAATGTCAAAGGAGAGATAGTCTAGTGTTAGATGGCACCATCCATACCATCCACACCATCTTACACCAACTCCACCTCGCCCGCATCAGCCCCATCCCCATCCTCATCTAAGAGACCCAACCCACTATCATATCTCCTCCTCGTCGCCTTACCAGACGGTAAATCAGCCTTGACTGCCTCCCTAGCCTTCGAGCTCCGCCTCCTCGTCCGCGACGCGATACAGTCGCCACCACTGTTGCGCGCCGGCCCGGCCAGCAGCCCGGAGCGCTCGCGCACGACGCGCTCGAGCTCCGCCTTCACGGCGTCGACGGCCTCCCCCGCGCGAGCCCTCTCGTCCTCGAGGCGGCCCGCGAGGCCCGCGTTTTCGACGCGCAGGCGCCGGATGGTCTCGTGCGCAGCGCGCAGGCCCGCGTTGACGCCGTCGATCTCGGCGCGCAGCTCGGCGACGCGCGCGTCGCGCAGCGCGAGCGCCTTGCCGTGGGACCTGTTGAGGGCGGTCCTGTCCTCGCGCAGTGCCGCGGCCTGCTCCTGCAGGCTCCCCACCTGCGACAGCGCGGCCGTCAGCTTGGCCTCGAGGTCCGCGGCGCCCGCCGTCCGCCGCTCGAGTTCGGCCTCGGCGGCGCTGCGTCCGGCCCGCGCCGCGGCAACCTCACCCTGCAGCCGGGCCTCCGTGGCCTGCCCCTCGGCCTCGAGGCGCTGCACCAGGCTCTCGAGCTCCGAGATGTCGCGCCCGTAGCCCCGGACCGCCCCTTTGAGGCGGTCGAGTCCGACCTCGAGGTCCGCGATGCGGTCATCCCTCTCGCGCAGCTTGGCGCCGCAGCGCTCCAGTTCGCGGTTCAGCCTGTCCATGGCCTCGACGCGCGCGCCCAGCTGCTGACGCAGCGACAGCTCCAGCGCATGGTACTCGTCGATGGACTCGTCGTCGTCGCGGCTCTTGCGCGCCAGGTCCCGGAGGCTCGCGAGCACAAGGTCTAGCACCTCGGCGCCGTGAGAGGATAGGGGCAGCGTGATCTCTCCCGGCGTCAGGTATTCGAGCTCGAGGCGCGCGGCGCGGAACGCCGCTGCCAGCGACGCGATGATCTCGCTCGCATCCTTCCCGGGAAAGCCGAGTGAGCTGAGGGACGAGTTTAATTCCAGCAGGGCAGCAGTGCGGTCCGACAAGCTCTGTAGGACGGTGTCCAGGTGGCTTTCGACGTCTTCCTTGTTTTCCGGGTTTGAGGAAGCAGCAGAGAGCTTCGATGTGAGACGCCCTTTCAGCGCCTCGTGCGACTCGAGGGTCGCGGTGAGTTTGTTCAGCTCGAGACGTAGAGAACCTAGTTCTTGTTCCAGTGCCTCCTTCTCAGGGTCAGGCAGTGATGCTTGAATTGAAGCATGAGTTGGCGGCGTGATGGGTGCACCTCTCCGGAAGGAACAAGGCGTCGTAGGCATGGTCGGACTAGTGCAAGGCGGCGGACTAGTGCACGGAGGTGTAGGGAATGACGCCCTTGCTCGCGACGGCGTGCTGCAAGCGAGGTCCGCCATGGTAGTGTCCCCGAAGGCCTCATCATCCATGTAGCTGTCCGAAAAGGGATCTCGCGCAGCCATTGTCCACTCGTAGCCCTGTGTTCCGTCTTCCTCGGCATTCGACTTCTCACTCAGCGCGTTCTTAAGGGTCACAACCTCCTGCTCTAACTCCACAATCCGAGCTGCATCCTGGAGGGTGGTGGCGTTTTGCAGCCGCTCGATCTCTGCATCCTTCTCAGCGAGTGCGTCCCGCAAACGTTGCAGTTCGGCCCTGTGCTCCGCGTTCCGGCGCCGCTTCTCGGCGTCGATGGCGTTCATCTCTTCGCTCAGCCCGTTGCGCCGGATCCGCCGCTTCATCCGGTCATCGAGGACTTGGCGCAGCGATGGAAAGTGAATGACGTTATCGCATTTGACTGTCTCATCTTCACCCACATTCCCAGTTCGATTAAGCGGTACTGATTTCCGCCTGCGCTTTGGTGACGGGGTGACTCCCAATGTCGACCGACGGACCATCGGGGTTAATCCTGTAGTGGATGCATCGTGGTGCCCGGTCTCTGGGCCCGGGTCTGAGAAACGGACCCTTTTCTTGGATCTTACTTTCCCATTTGGTGTAGCTGCATGCGGCGCTGCATCTTTCTGTCGCGCCGAGATCGTGGCCGTTGCCCCACCGAGGCTTCTCCGAGGGGTGCGACGAAGAGCAATGGGGAGATGGTCCATTCCATCCATATTAGGAGACCGGGCGGTAAAGGATCAAGTTAGTTACGGGTATTAGCGACCAATTGGGTAAGCAGTCACAGAAGCCATTGAATTTATAATAGGAAATATGGACTATTCCGGTCGCGATCGCGCTCAATAAAGTAAACAAATCCGATGTCGTGATGGGCCTATGCGTGCTGCTTATCGGCTTATTTACTTATTTCCTATCACGGCATAGTGTCTGTTTAGATACGACCCAGTTGGCACTTAACAGCCAATCAAACTTAGGCGTACATGAATTATCGCGATCTACGTATGAAAAGCCCGTCCAGTTTTATTGTTCGCCGCGAGCTAAGTATGTTGGGACCTAGAAGACGAAGAGTAAGGTACAACATCAAAATGGGATATCGTCACTCAGTTTCTGAGCCGTAATCGTATCTGGATACCGACATATCCTGATATTTTCGCAGCCTGAACAGTTATACGCACGTAAAATGAGCCCATTTTAATGATTATGAAGACAGAGCGTCTTAAAAATTGCGTGCTGATATCGCTATCCACGCTGAGTACTTGGATAATAACCTCGCGCGAACCACCGGTCCCACAAGTTCTACACTAGACGCGTAGACGCGACATTAAAGGTCCTCAACCATCTGCGCATTGATACGCGCCGCGCGCGTGTACCGTGTTCTTCGTTGGCCCAGTCCCCACGGGACTTCACGCGGCTAGGGAAGTCGTACATCTGGAAATTAGGAGAGGGGAATTTGGCTCGGGAGAATCTATGGAGGTAGCCGGTGGCCTCAGCTCCCACAAGACCTTGATAGCATCCCCTATGTTATGAGCCCGGGACCCCGGGTTCATTGAAGGTCAGTTCCGCATTGGCTTGTGAAGCAATGAAGTTCTTATCATCAATCTAGAGTCTCGTCTCTCGGCAGATGCTCCAGGCGAGCGCTAATGACGAAGCACGTTGACATAAAAGGGCAGGAATTAGGTGGCAATAACTTTCAACCAGCTGGGGAAAATACGCGTGCCAAGTTGCCAACTCATAGCATGTGCTGGTAGGGATGGGTTGAAAGCGCGAAAAACCCCGTCGCCAGGCGAACAGAAAACATACGGACGGGCCTCTAGAGGATGCTATATTACCCTAGATGGCTTCCAGGGACCAAAGCTTGAGGTGTGCCGTCACTTTATTCGAAGCATCCCTCATTCCCAGGAGCTACCGATTAAGGTCTAATACCCTGCCATGTTCACCAGCTATACCCCACCTGAGTGAGATTTCGGCATAACAATCCCGTGACATGGACAGGCATCCAAGATCATCGAGAACATAGAGACAGAAATATAGGCCTTAGGTGTCACTAAAATACTGACGCGAGTAGTCCAGCAACGCTAGAATAAGCGCTCCACCGTGAGGGCTAGATCGACTACAGTCCGACTAAGGACTGAACCGCACACGAGACCGGAGGAATCGAGGTGAGCAGCACAGTAACAGTGCCGAAGAGGCCCATCGAGAGACTCGACAGTGCAGCAGTTCGCCGGTCCGCCCTCAACAGGAGTTGCAGTGGCGATGGCCGACGAATTTACACCGAGCGTCACGCCTTGCGTGACGTAGTCATTTACCTAGATATTACTCGAAGTCAGCACCTTCTAGACATGATTACACCAGCACACTTCTTGCCCAGCTAGCTAATCGCCTCTAGACATGCAGGTAACCAAACTCACCTTCAGGGATCCTCAGCAAGGCAAGCACGAGCCGCCTGACCAAAACGCCGAAGATGCCGCTCATAATGGCAAGTGCGGCGAGTGGGAGCGTCAGAATGCGGACCGCGGACGTGCGGCTGCGCTCTGCGCCGATGCCCACGGCGCGGCAGACGGTCGGGTACGCGAACAGGGACGCCACCGAGACGAGCAAGTTGTGCGCCGCGATCACCGGCAGGCAGGTGCTTCCACAGCTCGCGCCGGCCACTGGCGCATGGACAGCGCGAGCGTCACGATGCTCGCGTCCAGGATGCTGCCGAGCACGTCGCCAGCGCCCGGCACTGCCACTGCTGTTGGTGCGGGCGTCGAGGGGGTTGGTGGCGGTGGACGGTCCAGGGGATGGTGTACTTGGCTCCCACACGGTATTGCGCTAGGGAGGAGCGGATGTCATCGCCTCTGATCAATCCCAGAACTCAGATGCCGAGGACGGTGAGGATGGAAGATACGAGCACGAGGTGTAGGTATTGGTGCCAGTTGTGAGGGGCCGCCGACGCGGTGAAGTAGGCCAGGTCGCCGAAGCTTAGATGCCGGGACATTGCGTACCCGGCCGCATAGCGGACAGGGATGCCTATGAAGAGGAACCAGGTGATGGGGATAAAGAGATTCAAGTGGCTGATAATCATTGTTGCCTATTTGTTTACGCGCGGAGGGGGCGGCGGGACCTGTGGAGGCAACTGCGGCTGTACGACGTCGGCGGGCGCGCCAGGTGTCGGAGGGTCGGAGTCCTCCAGCATGCGCACTCTATGGGGACTCCACGTCCGAGCCGGCGGATCGATGTTCACCACGTCCACGAAAGTGGATACCCCCTGATAAGCTGCCCCGGATCGGAGTGGCGTCCTCACATCTGAGCGCGGCTGCCATTGGAATCTCATATTTATCCTGGCCCAGTTCTTCGGCACGCTCGGTCATCGCCCGCTTCGAGGATCCGAAGGTCAACTGCAGACTTCGGTGTCATGTACGCTGTTGGGGCCATCACGGTTAGGAACCTGATAGATACATAGTCGTTTGGAGAGTGAAACTGGAAGAAGTTACGAAAGGCCAGTAGCACTACTCACCGAAGACGGCGGTGATTTTAAACACCTCGATGATCCCTACGGGTGGGCTCAAGGGAATCAAGACGGAGGATGGCGTAAAGTGGACATCGATCCATCGCAGCAACCAGCCCTCCTATTAAACAATCAGTCATTTAATAATCTGACTTCTAAGGAGAGACGGCGTCATTTACCATGACATTCATAAGGGCAGCGATGCGTCGTACACGATTCTCGCTGAGTACGTACTCCGAGGGCAGTAGAGCCAAGAAGAGAGTGATGAGTCCTGCCACCGACGCTATAACGGTACGGATCCGATCTTCCGGAGGCTCCCGACCTCGAACCACGCCAAAAGCATGAGCAAGACGCCCGCTGGAACGTAGATTCATGAGCTTAGTACGTGCTTCCATGATGCTTGAGCAACCTAGTTACCTTCACGTTAGGATCTTGGTCTGGTGAAACCTCGGCAGGTAGCTGGGTACGCCTCACCAGTTGCAGTGCAAGATGTAGATCACGTAAAAACCGACCCGCACTCTAAGATCATCGTGAAGTTATGGCCCTGACATTCAAGACAAGGCTTGAAAAAAAATATTGGACAAGCCCATATATAGACATCGTAATGTCATCCTTAAGACAGGACCTCGGGTAAATAGAACACGCGTCATACGATTACCAGTTATCGCTTGGTGCCCGAAGTCCACCGACCGAAGTATGGGAGACTTCCTGGCTCAGACTCGGCCCTTGCTCTCAGTAGCTGTGGAGTAGGGGGATCAGGGCGGAGGTAGATCATGCAAGCCCTGATCAATGTGATCAATACACATTTCCTTCTTAAGTTGTGCCGATGGCTGATAATCATATAAATAAACAACAAAAACAGAAGATCTTCAGCTGGCCAGAGTATTCTTCACTTTGGTGTTCGACAGCAGGGTTATTAGTGTCAGGGCTGCGCGGAAGTATCCGATGACGCTGTGGAGTTAACACGTAAGTGGTAGCTGTAAGGACAACTTGTGTGATTCATCTCATTCAGTACTGTGCTACCAAAAGTACTCATTCAGTTTATAGCTAAAGCAAACCCATTCCTTGGTGAACATCCAGGTCGATGGCGACGAGATCTCCCATCGGAGAACGTCCAAGGTTCGCTGCATATCCAGCCGGCTGTCGTCACTTCTGTCTCTCATCAGGAGCCACGGGCAGTCATCTACTAGTGCTTCCCTGCCTGGGCACAGCCAAACTGCTGCTCTCAGACGGCATAGACGAGGGCCTTGAACTTGGGCTGTTGAACGCGCTTAGCGGTCAAGCCGCCGGTATTCTGGCGAGTTCGCACGAGTAGCTGTGCCTTCCAGCGGTCCTCGAGCGCCTCGACCAACTCCCAGAGAGGAATATGCGTCATCAACCGCTCAGTGTCCTCCTCTCGCACCTCATAGTAAGTTCTCTTCTTGTCGTGGAAGACCTCCAAGTCGTTTGCTTCCGCAGCCTCTGTGGAGTTTTCGGCCATGTTAGTGTGACATGCATAGTGGGTAGGTATGTGTGTATGTATTTTTCGAATGGGATAGACAGAGACAGTAGCGTTTGGGGGCAAGGGGGAAGACACATACCTTGAAAAAACTCCATAGTCTCCCCGATGACCTGGGGCGCTTTCTTTCGCCTGGTCGGCGTGGAGAGGTCAATAGCACCACCCGCCTTAAGCCCAAAACGCAATTCATGCTCGTGATCAGTAAGCCAATACATATTAACCTCGCCCTTCGTGACTTTGATGATGAAGTAAAAGGTCTCTAGGTCCTCAAACAGGGCAAGGAACGTGCAGAGGTTATAGGGGCAGTGGGCCAGACCGTCGTGTCTGTGGCCTTCACCCTTGCAGTGGAAGGGGCGGATCAACCAGTTGCTTTTGCCTTGGCCGGCGTCCATACTCCAGTCAAAGGCGACGCGGCGGATGCCACGGAGCAGGCGGCGGTTGTCGTCGTTCGACAATGACTCGGCGTGCAAGTCTTCGCCGACAAATTTGATGCGCACGAGGTCCCGGGCAGCGTCAATCGTGGCCCGCTCTCCATAGCGCAGCGGCACGCCCTCGCCCTCAGGGGTCTGGCGCTGCGCCTTCCGCTGCAGCTTCACCAGCTTCTCTTCGTCGGTCATCCAGAGCGTCAGGCGGTTCTCGATCGGCCCCATCACAAGTCGTGAAAGGTGGTTCACAGCCGTGAAGTTCCAGTAGTCGCGCCAGGGGGAGGGGTCAATTTGCGCCGAGCCCTTGGACGAGTCGGCGCCGGTGATCGGCTCGATGGACATCTTTTGGATATCACCGACGTTCGGTAGCATGAGCTTGAAGTGATGGATAGCCGGATCCTCGATGACGTTTTCCCAGATCTTGCGCTTGAGCTCGTTGGGGAGCTTGTTGTAGAAGGCCATGTTGCTATTGGTACTAATGTTAGTAGATGTCAGGGATGATCATTCAAGTTAGTGGTGATGTAAGAGTGAAGGCATGTTAATACAATGGTGGTAGTGGAAACAACGACGTGGTTGCTGTGGCTCGACGTGGTGGCCATGGCTCAAGGTATGTGTGCAGAACGAAATAGTAGTTGGCTGATAAAATGATCATGGGAATGAAATACCTTGAATCTTGATGCAAATAACCGCAGTGTATACGATGAAGACGAACTATGAAAAAGGTCGCCGAGAAACAGAAGTTTGGTAGTGGAGGCCGCAATCACAGGAATGGAGATGCTAAGTCGACGACACACGGCAGCGCGACAACAGCATGTGGCAAGTGCGTAACTAACCTCCACTGGGAAAACTAGTCAATATCGACGAGATGATTCAGGTAGGCTCATAAAGTATATCTAGGCAAGAAGGGGAATGGGGGAGTTGTCAAGAAGAATCGACGAGGCAGAGTTGGTGAAGGAGAATAGATGAATGGAAATCGGCGAGGGAGGTTGTGGAGGAGAATCGACGATGTGAAGATGGAGAATGAGTGATGGAGGGAGGGATAATAAGGAAGAATCGCCGAGGAATTTACGGCGAGAAAGTTGCGGCGTGGAAATCACGGCGAACAGACGACGGTGATCAAGGGAAGGCTAAGAAGTAGCAGTAACAAAGTTGCGGCGGTGACATGATTGTAAGGAAATTACGCCGACAAAAGGAGATCACAGCGCCTTCGCCGACCGGGACTGAAGAATAAAAAGTAGGGGTCAAGATAAAGCTAGGAAACTTACCAGAAGATGATGGTTGGACACCTTGTAGTAGAGGTCAAAGGTGTATTGATGGTGGAAATGGAGTTGGTGGATGTGTCACCCACTGCCAGAAATAAGAGAAGAGATTGGAAGTTGGTGCGTTGGAATGATTTAGCTTGTTTACATGTGGGAGATAGATATCCCGCAAATACCAATTTCCTGTGGATGGGTTACAAGGTCAGTCAGGAGGTGAGTCGACGTGAGAACAAGTGAATTTATAGACCAGGTGAACCGCCGACAAAAGGGGCAACCACGGTAACACAGCACAAATATTATCAGCTCGTAAAAGAGATGTCTATAAAAGAACGCGGAAACGGTTTGGACCATCTCCATTAAGTCGACAACAAAAGGGGCAAGAGCAGCATATATTCTTATGACCCGTGGAGGTCGTCGATAAATGGGGCAATAGCGGTTATACAGCAACAATCTAAGCATATAATCAAATTCCACAGCAACATGGCAAACGCAACTGCCACGGCGGACGTTCAGGCCACAACACCAAACTGGCATGTGCCAAAGGGGATACAGGGTTCAAGATTGACAGCCTGGATCTATTAGAACACCCATACTTAATAATCCTAGCAAGTCACTGTAAAAAGAGTAGCTACACTAGCCGCAGTATCAAAGATGCAAGCATTAGCCCAGGGACGCCATTAAGAGAGGGAGTAATACCGGCAGTCGAACATATAAGCCTATAATCTAAGGAGGTCGACGGCAGGAGGGGCAACAAAAGTGATAATTACAGCAAATGACTTTGTGGCCGGCAGAGTCGAGACAAAATGGGCAATGGCGGTATCATAACACATCGACATGAACCTAAAGAAGCCGTCAATGAACAAGACCACGGCAGAATCGAAGCAACTGGGTCTATAGCCAGGGAGGTCGACGACAAAAAATGGTAGTAGCTCCATTGAACATATAAACTCAGCCTAGGGGTACCGTCCACAAGAAGAGCAACAGCAACAGTGTTACCGAACATAAAGGCGAAGCTAGATACCAAGCAATGTACCGCTCTTTTTAAAACCAGAGCACATTTGCCTCCTGACGATGTTCCTGTGATACGTCCAGACTTCCTAGCGGGAGTCTATCCCCATGAACTCGATTGGGTCTCCAAGGACTATCTAAAAGGGTGAACACCCGATCCAGGTCTGGTTCTTCACAGCAAGCGGCCCAAGCGCTGGCTCTGCACGCTGCCGGGAATCCGGTCATATGAGAAGGCAGGGGACTAGCTAGCATTAAGGTCATGCATGCTGTGAAACTTGTACGGGCTAAAGAAAGACGGACATGAGAAACCATCAAAATCCTAGTCGACCCCAGCGAACGATGCAGACCATAGCATAGACTATCGCCTGAAAGAGAACCCCCAGAGTACAAATAATCCAGGGGGCCGAAGCCCAAGGCATCGAGCAGCAGTGAGGAGACATCCCATTCCCAGCTTCTACCTGTTTAAATCATCATATAATAGCTACTAGGACGAGTCACCATACGGTCTCCTCAAGCCTTCCCTCTCGTCCGGTAGGGACCGTTCCAGTGACCAGACATCAACCGCACGACAGCCTCGCCATACACAAGTCTATTACTCCGGGGCTTAGAAGACAACTCACTCACATCTAATCGGGTACTACCAACTGGAATTAGCAAGCAGTTTGAGACCGTGAAAGACAGCCGACGATTCGATAGACAATGAAAGGTAGAGCTTCAGTTCTGCCCCTATCGGATATGGGTATTTAGTTTAATTCATCCCCGCCCCCCAATCGTCATATCTATAAATTAAGAACTAGCTATACAACCATCCCTCTCTCTCTCCCCTCTTTTCCCCTACGCATCCTATGCACCGGCAACAACAGCCAGACTCTCATAGATGGTCCTCCTAACGGCATAGAACGCACCACCTCCGCCGCCTTGGCCGCCGAAGATCTGGTTAGGGGCGGCACCGGGACCGTTTACGGCGTCGGCGAGGAGGCCGACGCTCTCGACGTCGACGCGGCCGGCGGCGCTCTTGCGCACGACGACGGAGCCGTCGACGAGCAGCGTGCCCTCGCCGCGGAACTCGGCCGCGTGGCCGGCCGTCTGCAGGGCCCTGCGGAGGTCCGCGAGCCGCAGGTCGCCGACGTGCAGGGGCTGCGCGGCCGCCGAGCGCGTCGCCGACGCCAGGTTCGAGGGCAGCACGTCGAGCGTCGGCTCTACGGGCACCTCTCCCTCCTCCGTTTCTTTCCCTTTCTCGTTGTCGGCCGCCGCTGTTGGCGTAGATGATGATGACGGATCGGCTACTGGCGGGGTGGTTGCGTCTTCGAGTTTCGGCCGCTTGGTGAGGAGGGCCTTCTCCCCCGAGGGCGCGGCGCCTTCCTTCGGCACCGCCACGAGCCGCCCCGTCACGGTCGCGATGCTAAGGCCGCGAACGCTCTGCCACTTCAGCTGCTTGACGAGGGACGGGGCCAGCTTGACGACCCAGGCGTTCGTGTCGACGCTCGCGTCAACCGTGGCTCCAACCGTCGGGGTGTAAATGTCGATGGAGCCTTCCGAGAACAGCTTCCTACACTCTGAAGCCAGCGTCAGGGTCTCGTCGTTACCGCCGCCGATGAGGATGAGCTTCCTCGGCTGGATGAGGGGAATCAACATGTGCAGGCTGCGCTTGTCGTGGATGCCGGTAAAATCCACGAACTCGATCTGCAAGTTCACGCTGATCTTTTCCGTTGTGGTGACGAGCTTAGAGGGGCCCATGGGCGTCTCTTCTGTGTCGTCTGGTACAGCGTCCAACTCGTCGGGGATCGCCTCGTCGGACAAAACCGTCTCGAATTCGTCGGAGACGTTGCGTTTGAGCTGCGGCCGCTTATTAGGGCCGGCCCCTTGACCCTTGTTAGAGGTCGCAGCATCGTCCCATTTGCGTTTCTTGCCAAGATTATCTTGACTGTCTCCCTTGCCCGCCTGATCGGTGTCCTGAACGTCGCCGTCTTCTCGTTCCTCAGCCCTCAAGAAGTCCTCGGGGCGAATCAGCTCACCATAATCATCCGTACGCTTCCGTCGGACCGGATGAGGAAACATGCGGTCACGCCCTTTCTTATTCCTAACATCGAAATCGTAGACGCCCTTCCTCTTCAGGAGTACGTTTATGCCGAGATCCGCATCCGTCAAGGCGGCTTTCTTTCTACTGGTCTGACCCATAGTCGTGGCAGTGTTCAAAGCCTTGCCTTGTTGTTCGGTGTCGGTATCATCCGACTCTGATGAAGATTCGGAAACGTCATCGCCCACATCGGCGGAAGACTCCAGCGTCGTAGGTCCCTGACTCTGGAGAGTGGTCTGAAGCTGACGCTGTTGTGCGAGCCATTGTTGGTAAGTTGACAAGTCGCCTCCTTCTAACGCTTGCTTCTGCGCATCGACGATCTCCAGTTCTTGCTCCTCCTCGCCCGACGTCCCCTTCTCCGACCGTGCTTTCCACCACGTCCAGAGGGTCCTCGCCAAGGAAGGCCGGGTTTCCGACGATAAGGGAGGATGTTCCGTGAGAATCAGCATATTCTTGGACTCCCGCGCTATATGCCTCAAGGTTTGCTTTGAGAAACCCCATTCAAGACTCGAGTCGCTGGCGAGTATGACCTTTCCGACAGGCGCCTCGCCCTCGTTCCCAGACCGGAGTGCCTTGTCGATCTGTCCTTTCCTATCTAGAATCCTCAAGAATGTGAAATCGAATGGACCAGCGCCTTTGGTTTGTTTCGTCCTATCTGTTGCGCCGTTGATTTTTCTCGTCTCGTCCACGACGGCCTCGAACTCGCGGACAATGCTATCATCCATCCACTCGAGCATGCTCCGTGCGTATCTCATCGTGCTGTGCATGTTACGCCCGGCAAGATAGAGCTTGGCGGACTTGAGCCGGCCGTCGTCATCGGCGCGCCATGCATGTTCCATCAAATACGCTAATTCCAACACCCGGGCGCTCGAATCGATAGGAATCAAGACGGTACCTCCTCTCGTAACGCATGATCTGACCTTCTCCAGGAGGTCCTCATCTCTTTTCGCGCGGCCACCAGAAAGGGAGGGCTTCTCGCCTCCTCTACTGCTGCAGACAAGGGCAGTCGGCTTCCGTAGTTGTTCAATGACTTCGGCTCCACCACCGCCTGCGCCGCCCAGCCAAGCCGCTCCGGCGAAGACATTCTCGCGGCCCTGGTTCCAGTCGACCGCATAGACGATAGATTCCAGGCCATGTTGGATATGCCATATAGTTCCTCCTAGGGTATGTCCAGAGTTGTATGCTGTTATGGTCAAGCCATTCAGGGGCGGTGAGAAGGGCGAACCGAGGGGTTGATGGGGTTGGGAGTATTTTAAAGCGTGGACTAAAGAGAAGTATGTGGCTATCTCATCGGGGGTCGGGGGTTGGAGGAGGAAGTCTGAAGGTATCTGCTGAGACGAATATGAGGCTTCATTAAGCGAACTGTTTGGTATAGTGGTGGCGGCCAGAGGGGTAGAGGCATAGAGATCTTGAAGTAGAGTGCGACCGAGGGCAATGACGGGACTCGTGGCATAGACGGGGATTCGGGTGAAGAGCGGGAAGTGTTTGCAACAATGGGCGAAAGCGGCTAAGTGACTCGTAGTGGCATGGGTCAAGAGGACGAGGGATAAGGTCGGTATCTGCCTGTGATGGACGCCACCACCTGTCAGCCATGATCATAGTCATGATGGTATATACATTACGGAGAGCGGCGCATAGATAATTGGACCGGGGGGGCATACTTCTCAAGCTCCTTAAGCTTTGAAACGTCAAAGGACTCATCCCACCCGACATCTACTAAGATTTTGATACCGCCATCGAGCTCCAAGATGGATTGCGACGCTGCGGATTCAGACAGGACCCCTTGGAGTGGAGTGAAGGTAAACATGGTTGCATCATCCCAGGGCGAACGCGCTAAAAGATCAATAAATCATCATATTCTTAGCGACGCGCCGCGAAAATCAAGAGAACTCAAAATCGATCGAAGGCTTAATCTGCTACTGGTTTAAAGTCTTGGTCGCAGGGAGGGAGAGAGGGTGGTGTGGTTTATAAGGATGGATGGTACCTTTGTAGGAATGCTGGAAGTCGCATACTGCAAAGAAAATGATGAGACAGACGTTAGACTAGGAGGATCTCACATTCTAGCACTAATCTAATCGGTACTGTACTTCATACAGTCAGCCGAAAAGCCTCCTTAGCTCCGGGTGTGCTATGTTTTCGAGGTGAACCAAAACGGGTGACCGGGACAGACGGTGGGCGTTATCGATATAAGATGTGGCCCAAGCGCTGGCCTCATGCATTGATTGATACGTACATATCAATGCACAATGCGATAGGCTGGCTGCAAGGGCCAGGGGATGCGGGGCAACGCCTGCACGCCCGCACTCCGAGCCCCACGTCATTTGCATAGTAACGTTAAGGTTTTCGGCTCGGATTATTAAGATAAGCCGGAATGGGCGTCGTGTCAATTCTACTTACCCAAGTTAGTAGTTAGTAGTAGCTTCGAACCGCCGCGCCTGCGACAACTGCAGCTTGAGGTACTTTACCCCGAAGGGGATGCCGATCCCTGTTAGCCTATGTAGCCTAGGTTCGTATTTTTGGTGGTGGTGGGTTGTCGGAGTCAACATGCCACTCACTAATGGGGGGCATCTGGGTACTTACATAATATTAGTAGTTACCTACTGTATTGTATTGTACATGCATAAACTTATTTACAGTGAATACGGTGGCCACAAGAACAACTTCTCATGCAGCACATGCCGATAGGGAAGACGCGCATTGCAAAAAGAAGAAGCACGAATTGTCTGCGCCTTCTTAACTTCTGAGTGATCTCTAAACAGTTATCCAGTCCTCATACTATCCGGGATACTATGGACAGCTCTACGTACTTGTGATTCCCGCATCATCCTGAGTGTTGCACCCGCCGTCTACCATCTCCAATCTGCCTATGTCTCCTATATACTCCTAACGGGGATGAGACTTTGCTAAACGTAACGCGCCAGCACTCTCTCCATTCAAGAATCAGGCAGCTCACCATACTTTCTTTTTCGTATATTTTACCCGTCACCTTTCCCCCTCCAGGTCCTGCGTTCCTCTTCCCACGCCTCTTTCTCCATCCATCATGAGCGATTACTCCATGTACCATGCCCTTGGCCAGGGCGAACAACTCGATCCCAACGACCCTCGGCGCACGACACAACCTGCTCCTCCTCAGTTCCAACCACCGATTGCTCAGCAACAATTCCAGCAGGGAACCCCGTACGGCTCGCCACTCCCGCCTCAGGGCCAGCAGCAGTTCTACTATGGCAGTCCTCCACCCCCGGCCGGCCCGCAAGGATATGCGCCACCACAAGACGGCACCGATCTCGCTTCACAAATGGCTGGCATGTCAATAGGGGAGGGGCATCATACGGCAAGAAGGAAGAAGAAGGACCGTCACGCTTTCCATACCGTCGAAGCCCCTGCCGGCTCTTCACAAGCCTTCAACGGCATACCGTCCGCTGGCACACCGGCCACGGCTTTCCTGAATGCTGACCCTTCGATCCAGGGAGGCAACCAGTTCTTCGGCCAGCCGGCCTCTCCCAACCAATTCCCGGCACCCGTCAATCCTGCTTTCAGCCCGGCCACACCAGCAACACCGGCCGAATTCGCGGCGAGGAGTACACAGCACGACCGGGGGCAACCGGTGCCCGCATCGGGGGGCGGACAAGTATCCCCGGACGATGTCCCCAGCATTCCAGTCTCGAGAGACGTGCCGCAGCAATACTACTTCAACAACGTGTACCCCACATTCGAGCGCCATGTGCCACCTCCCGCTACCGTGTCTTTCGTCGCCTACGATCAGGGCAATGCGTCTCCTAAGTTCGCCCGGTTGACCATGAATAGCATCCCCGCGAACAATGAAGGCTTGGCCAGTACCGGTCTCCCGCTGGGTCTCATATTGCAGCCTCTGGCGAAGCTTTCGGCCGGGGAGGCGGAAATTCCCGTCCTTGACTTCGGCGACCAGGGCCCCCCTAGATGCCGGAGGTGTCGTGCCTACATCAACCCGTTTATGATGTTCCGCTCCGGAGGCAGCAAGTTCGTCTGTAATCTATGTACCTACCCCAACGATACGCCCTCCGAATACTTCTGCGCCACGACGCCTCAGGGGGTCAGGGTGGACCGTGATCAGAGACCTGAATTGTGTCGAGGCACCGTCGAATTTATCGTGCCAAAGGAGTACTGGACCAGAGAGCCGACGGGCCTTAACTTACTATTCGTCATCGATGTCACGCAGGAATCTTACAATAAAGGTTTCGTTGAGGCGTTCTGTGAAGGTATACTGGCTGCGCTCTACGCGCCGGACGAGAACGACGAAAAGGACGAGAACGGCGAGCCGAAGCGGAGGATACCCCCGGGCGCGAAGGTTGGATTCGTTACGTACGATAAGGATATTCACTTCTACAACTGCAACGTGAGTAGCCCGGCGCAACACGTAGAATGGGAGTTAACAGCAGCCAGCCGGCCCTAGAACAAGCGCAGATGATGGTCATGCCTGACATCGAAGACCCCTTCGTGCCGCTGAGTGAGGGCCTGTTCGTTGATCCTTACGAGTCGAGGGCTGTTATAGCAACTCTCCTCACGCGTTTGCCAACGCTGTTTGCCGATATCAAGAATGCCGAGCCTGCTCTGTTGCCAACCCTGAAGTCCTGTTTGTCTGCATTAGAAAAGACGGGAGGAAAGATGATATGCTCCCTCTCAGCGTTGCCCACGTGGGGTCCTGGGCGGTTGTTTATGAGGGACGACGGTAAATATTCGGGAGGCGAGCCGGACAAGAAACTGTTCACGGCTGAACATCCAGAGTGGAAGAAGATAGCGGAGAAAATGGTCGCGTCCGGCGTCGGTATGGATTTCTTCCTGGCCGCACCGTCGGGCGGATACTTAGACATTGCGACAATCGGTGAGGTTCTCGGCACCCATGATGTGCATCACAAGGCTAATCGACACCAGGCCATGTTTCAGCGACGACGGGCGGCGAGACGTTCTATTACCCTAACTTTGTCAGCGGTCGCGACAATGCCAAGCTTTCTCTTGAGATCAAGCATGCAGTCACGCGCGAAACGGGCTACCAGGCTCTCATGAAAGTCAGATGCTCCAATGGCCTACAAATAGCTGATTATTACGGCAATTTCATACAGCACACTTTCGGGGCGGATCTCGAGATTGGCGTCATCGACGCGGACAAGGCGATCGGTGTCAAGTTCAGTTATGATGGCAAGTTGGATTCGAAACTTGATGCCCACTTCCAGTCTGCACTGCTGTACACCACGGCATCTGGCGAACGGCGAGTTAGATGTTCCAACATCATTGCCAGCGTTAGCGACAACCCCAGGGAGTGCATGAAATTTGTCGACCAGGATGCCATCTACACGCTTCTAGCCAAGGATGCGGCTTCGAGGCTGGCTTCGACATCAACCTCGCTAAAGGACATACGGCTCGGTTTAACGGAGAAGACTATCGACATCTTGGCAGGATACCGGAAGAATTTCTCTTCACAGAACCACCCCCCTGGACAGCTGGTGATGCCGGAAAGGCTCAAGGAATTTACGATGTACGTACTCGCACTGATCAAGTCGAGAGCGTTCAAGGGGGGAAGCGAACCCACAGACCGGAGGGTGCACGACATGCGCATGGTTCGGGCGATGGGCGCCTCGGAGCTCAGCGTCTACCTGTATCCGCGCATGATACCGATACACAACCTGCAGCCGGAGGACGGGTTCCCCGACAAGACGGGCCACCTGCGGATGCCGCCGGCGATCCGGGCGTCGTTCAGCCGCGTCGAGCCCGGCGGCGTGTACCTCGTCGACAACGGGCAGGTGTGCCTGCTGTGGCTGCACGCGCAAACGTCCCCGAACCTGCTCGCAGACCTGTTCGGCGCCGGGCGCGACAGCCTCGCGCAGCTCGACCCCTACAGCTCGTCGCTTCCCGTGCTCGAGACGCACCTCAACGCCCAGGTACGCAACATCGTCGAGTTCCTGAGGACCATGCGCGGGTCCAAGGCCCTCACCATCCAGATCGCCCGCCAGGGCATGGACGGCGCCGAGTTCGAGTTCGCTCGCCTGCTCGTCGAAGACCGCAATAACGAGGCCCAGAGCTACGTAGATTGGCTCGTCCACATACACAAGGGGGTGCAGCTCGAGGTAGGCCGTCTTCTCTGTTGATTTATTACCCTAATATGACCCGCATCGAAAATGATACAATTGTCCTGTCATATATTATGTCGTGCTAGGGAGTAGAGAGCTTAGGCTGACCCCCTACCCACCCATCCCCTTTCCTCCTTAAAAGAGTATACTGCAGGTGAGGAGCGCTAGTTACTGACGATCGTGGCCGCAGCTGGCGGGACGCAAGGCCGACGATGGAGGAAGCTCCATGTCATCTAGCTTCGCCGGTCTCCGACCCCAGTACTGGTAGGTAAACAGATGGATCGGAGCGGCGTGGCAGACGTCGGAGCGAAGCGGCGCACGACAGGTTCGAGAAAAACCGGGAGGCGGCTACGGCTGGGATGCGGTGCGTCGCGACGAAGGCCTCACTGCCTGGCCTAGCATCATGACCTGGCCTTCGTTATTTTCCCCGGGAACTATTGGGTGGAGAGCTTCCCGGGATGACCGGTAGATGAAAGAGGATTAACAAAAAGCTATCTGTGAGTGCCGTGTATGGGCATTTCGTGTTCTCGATGCTGGGTTGTGACTTTTGATGCGTCGTAGTATGAGTGCTCATTTACTTGGGTTCCGTGACTGGAACTTGAATTCATGGTGCCTAGGCTAAGCAGGGCAGTAATTTCGAGCCTTGATCCTGCGGACCAAAAAGGCGCTTGTTGCGCTATGTTTTCGGTCATTCTTAAACATCGTGGTTTTATTCTTCAAGTTCCGGCGCGTATCCCGAGGCTTGCAAAGGCTTTTCCATTGTCACTCACTTCTAGAGGTAGCATGTCTTTATATAGACGATCTTAAGATGAAGATGCTGAGCACATCTTGATAGATGACTTGAGAGTGTATACCCCGGGCCAGACACAAGTACTTGCCTTCGTCTTGCTTCCTACGTAATCAACTCGAGGCAGTCCCGGCTTCCCCCGCAAGACCCTGCGCTTCCAGAAGGCGTGGAAAAGGGTAGCGCTCCAGGTGCGTGGTTCTCGGTCGCGTTTCTCTCGATTGATGCGATGCGGTGCCATAGCCGGTCTGGGTGGCGGACGGACGGGTGTCTTGCTCGACAATCGAGAAGGCCTACCCCGGCGCCACCTTCATGGTGAAGTAGCAGTTCAGTTGCGGCCATAGCGAGTGGCAAGACGACACGGGGAGGGGCACCTCGTCATCAAGCATCACGAGGCATGCTGCGATTCAGGGGACCAGTAACAACAGCAGGTGGATTACTGCTGCTGCGATTTTCTAGCCATCAGATAAGGGCTCCCTGCATAAGTTGCTCTGGTCGCCGGAACTGCTCAATCAGTCCTTCATAAAGATCCGAATCGACATGCCAATTACCTATCTCATCATCTCTTACGGGAAGAAATGTTCCTGGCGTAGGCTCTTAAATGGTATATCTTCTGGAGTATAGACAGCGGTCAGAGTCATCATTATACCAGGTGCGGTCGTCAGTTATCCTCAGTGGTGAAACTTCATCGTATTCCATCTTATCTTCCTTTGCCAAATCACAGCACGCGTGGAGCTTATTGGAATAGGGACTAGAATAGGGGTAACTAGGTAGCCGACCCACACCTCTGTGGCATATATACATAGTGTGTGATCCCGAAGCTTTTAGGCTGATCACTTAGCATGGTGTCTAATGGGCATTCGGTTTTCTTCGACAGGAATGACGTTCGGGTATGCAGTAAATATCAGGAGTAGACCAGCGAAGAAGGGGTTGTTTTTTGGGTCCCAAATAAGCGGTACCATTGATCTCCTATCGCAGAAACAACAGAACCCCCCCCAAAGCCAGTCCCGTATGCCTTGTATCAAGTAGCGGCCCCAGCATCGATGTAAGGGAGGCTGTCAAACTCGATTTACGAGATGTGATTGATCATCCCAGCACCGGTTAAGACAGCGCGAATGTCTCAGATTACCCTGCACCGAGCCTCCGGAACGGGAAAAAGCAACGTGGTCCGCCCACGACACGTCATATCTCCAGCCGCAGATAATCATCATCGAAGATTTATGAGGGTAATCAACCAGTGGGTAGATAGGTAACAGCCTGCCTATCTGGGCCGCCGGCTGCTGCTAGCCGTGCCGTTGGAGAAAGACAGCACGGCGGTCCTCGCTTGCGCGGTTCGATTATTCGCGGTTGCTCTCCCTCCCCCACGGATTACCGAGACAGTTAGTCAGTAGACAGGCCTGCTTAATGGGCAGAGTCATTTTTGTTTGGCTGTTTTTCTTCCTAAAGGGCGCGTATAAGAGACGCCCAGCCAGGAAACCGGGCGCTCGGCCGGTCACAGCAGAGCAGCACCCACCAGACGGGATTGGAAGACGGAACGAACGATGGGGCAGCGGTCCTCCTGCCATAACCCGTTCCCGTCGAGAGGAGCGAGTGAGGATCGAGGCCTTTATATCCTGGCGGGTTGGGGAGGAGGCCTGATGGGGCTTTCCGCAGAATATGATCCGTCATCGTCGCCGGTCTCACGGGGACCCTGGGAGTGACTAAGGAATGTATATATACGTACTGACTGGTTTCGATATCAGGGCTGGCTGGCTGGCTGGGACGAGGCCCGCCGTTTCGGCTGCGTGCGGGATCGCGTGGTACGGCGCGCTGGCCTGGCCTGGCTGCAGTATCTGGGCCTATTCGTGCTAATTAGGTTAGTAGGTGCCGGTAACAGAGGGAGATCGTCAGCCCCTGCCGCGCATCTGCCGGTACAGAAACTGGTAGGTAAGTGCATCGCTTCCCTTTCCCTTCCATGATGTCTGGGTAGGTGCCGGCCAGAAGAGATCTGCGAGTTAAGTAAGACTGGAAGAAGATGGGTTTCCATACTACACGAGCACAGTTCGTCTCGCTGATTCGGGAGTAAAGAGTGCGCGCGTGCATGTGTGTCTCTCGGAGCGGTGCATATTGGGGTCAGCAGTGTGGTCGAAGATCCCTGTCTGGGTAACTCGCTCGGCTGGTGGCTTGCGCTCCAAGACATGCATGTGGAAAGGCTTAGCCTCCCTTCTTATCCAGACAGCAGTCGTGCTCGCGTGCACAAACGAGATGTGTCCTACCCCGGATCTGGTGTAACGCGAACCTAAAACCTCTCGAGAGTGTTGCTCGTAACCTCGGATGAGCGGGGGGCCGTCCACTCGTAGGCGTGGGGTGCCACAGCGGTCGACGAGTGGCCTCGGGTCACGGGTTATTGAATATTCAGTTCAATGTTAGCAGCGCCGTCGAATGCTATATCGACATACCACCAGTTGGCCTACCTACCAGGTGCATATACTAAACCGGAGCTCTGGGCTCCATTACTCCCGGGTTTCCTATTCCCGGCTGCGCGGCTACCGAAGTAATGTAACAATTACAAGGCAGTATCACACATAGAGAAATCGGTACCAATGAGCCCCCTCGTGGAGTAAGCTCCGTGGATGCTAAATGGTCCATGATGACATGCGCTCTCGGAGAGGGTAGCACGGAGAGGCCCCTTTATGCACATACAAATGCGCACCTAGGGCATCGCCTAAAGTGATTGCTGTTCGAAGTGTAGGGACCTTTGGGATCATACCGTATCACGCCGTTGCCGAGGGGCGGTGGGGGTACGGGAGCGGCAATAGACCGGCCGTATACAGTATGGAAACGAGGAGAGCGAGCCGCCTTAGACCTCCTGGCCGGGTTCAATTCACTGAACCTTATCGCGGCTGATGAACTTCGCCGAGATTCTCCGAGTACGTGGTGTGATTTCAGCTCAGTCGAGCTCCGACTCTTAAAGCCATCGCAAACTCGTAAGCCAGAGCTTATGCAAGGAGTGGGTGTCTCATTCGGTTAGTTTGCAGCCTTGTATGCCACCTTGTTGGTGACACCTCTGGCGCCACTCTATGTCTTTTGTCAGTCTTACACGTTCCGCTTCTATGGGCACTGAGACCATTATTGGATCCTGATGACGTTAGCTCGTAGATCAATCCTAAATCTGACTCCCGCCAAACTGGTCCATAAGATGTTGTGGGTGCCAGGCTACATGCCAGCTAGCAGCTATCAATGAGCCTATTGGATCATCCTATACTGCGCGGTCATGTAACCCCTTGATCGGAGGGGTCTGCCGCCTGCATGTCGGCACATGACTGCATGTCTTCAGTCTCACAGAAACGTCCAGTTTCTCCACGAACAAGAATTTCAGCATTCTGCAGCATATTCTAAGTGTATAGTGGTATAGCATTACCAAAAGCGGTACTCTACAAATTGTAAAGGTTCTGAAGAGACGTGATCGCTGTAGGTGAAATAGAGCAACAGACTAGAGCGAAGCACATAGGAAATTAGAACAAGTGAAAATGTCAGTAAAAGCCACCACTAAGCCCAGATTGTTCCTTAGCCGATATCAAAGTCGAAGTACGCCAAACGTTCCGTGCTGGGCAAGAGCGAGGGGGAAAATTCAGTCGCCGAAAGTCCCAAAGCGGCGGCACTCCGAACAGATCCGCCCATACGCGTATCTGCTGTGCAAGGGCGCACCAAAACGTCGCCTAAGACATCAGCATAGAGATGCCGTATCGCGGATCCGGGCGGCTCATGAGGTCTTGCAGCTCGCTGGGATTGAAAACATGCTTGAATATCTCGAAATCGCTGGGCACGGTCGGGCCTCCGACGGAGCTCGAACTCGCGCTACTGTGAGATTTTGACTTGTTCTTGGAGTCGTGCGAATGGCCGCCCTTGGCCTTCTTGGCGATATCGTCCAGTATGAGTTTGGCCGTGCTCTGGAGCGCGTCCTCGAAGCAGAAGGTGACGTAGTCGAACCGGCCCCTGAGGTCGGGGTCGTACAGGAAGACCTCCCGCCAAAGTTCGGCGAGTTCCTGCGGTGGGTTGCGGTGGCCGTTTCCAAGCCCGAAATCACCGATAACCACAGACGTGTGGCCGTAATAGACACAGATGCGTAGGGCGGCCCGGATCTTGTTCTTGACCAGGTCTCGCTCAAGGGGGAACGCATACTTGGTGCCCATCTGGTTCAACTTTGGCCAGCGTGCCGGTGGGATGGATACCACGGGCAGATCCTTCCAGCGGTCCAGTTTCTTGTACTGGTCGTGCGGCCCTCGAAACACGACGACGCATTCGGAATAGATACCGCCTTCAGAAGGTATAGGATAATTCGCAGGGAGGAGCGACTGGGGCCCTGGAGTACTCAACGTGGCGAAGAGACTGCTTCGTCTACAGAGACGCTCCTCATAACCCACGACACCTGTCTCCCAATCTCCACCAGGCTTTTTATCATTCGCTGCACATATGAGAGGTATCCGCTGGTTGATTGAGTCCTCCCATTCAGTAGTGAAATCGACTGGATCGCCCGTGCAAATGTCTATTTTATATTAGAATCAGAGCACAAGGCAGGGTAGCTCCACCTACGAAACTGAGGCGGGGACACGGTCTGCGGGCAGGGATAGCTTTGTAGTGGGATCTGCTCCAGTGGCTGCTGAAACAGATACGAATGTGTCCGATCAGCATACCGAGCCTTGATGGCTGGAAGATAATGCCGCTTGGTCTCGGTGGCCACTTCGGACGGCTTTGGCTTAGAGGAAGGCATTTCGAATAGACTTAGCAACGACCCAAATTTGAGACTCTATTATTCCTGTTACTGCTTAACTGTCGGATTGCCCCTTGGCGCACTTGGGCCCGGGCTACTTATATAGGACCTGATGAGCGGCTACAGCCTGGCCAATCGAATAACAACCATACTTAACCAAATACATAGTACTGGATGACCGGAGACCCTTTGCGTTGAGTGAAGGCGATCAAAAATGACGGCAACTCAGCGTGTTACACAAATATAGCTGACTGCCATATGAATCCCACTAGTGTCTGGGACAGTCAGATGAAGCAATCCAAAGAGATGGGGCCGAGTGAGCACCTCGGTAAAGGAAAGCATCAGCGTTCCGCCGTCTTTACCGACTTTGTAAAGCAATAATCTGAATAGAAGTCCATATATGTCTTGGAGCTGTGTAACGACTCGGCTCCCAGGTCGATGGAAACGATGTCCCAGTGAAGATCAGGGAACACTGCAGATAGCCGAAGTCGCACAGATCTGGCTCGTCCTCCTCAGCCTGCAGAATCGCAAGCGTACTGGGTTGAAACAGATGCATATCTGGCTCGGACGTTGGTGGGAAGGTGCCGATGCAGCATTGCATGTCCGCCAGATTAAGCCCGTGTGTGTGTCTCAAGTTCTTTCGGGTCACATCCAGAAAGCACAAAGCTTAGCGAAAAAAGGCATATCCTCACGGAGCCCTATGCTCCAAGCAATCTTTACTCGAAGCACGAGGGTCAACATTAGTCTGAACTCTCACGCAATCGTGACAGGTGGAGGACGGACCCCGAAAAGAACCAAGGTCGCGCCCTAGAATCCACCAAGCTTGATCACCGAAGATAGAAGTCTTCAATAGGCAGATGTAAGTACCATCGTAAGAACTGATATAAATCGAAAGGGCGAATATCAAGGTTCTGAGGCTTCGCACAGCGTTTTTGGAATGGCTGCCGTCAAACCGTAAGACTTACTAAGAGTCAAAGGGGTCAATGTTTTTAATATACACATAGCGTATAATAGACGCTGATGGTGACACAACCACTACAAGCATCATATCACATCAAAAATGACAGCTGGGTGATACCAGATGAGAAACATTCGGTGGCTTCGTGGAACAGGAACGTAGAGTAGAAGGTTAGGATGGTACCCTACCTTGGGCCAAGAGCTGCGGTTGAAATTGAAGTTCCCAATAAGCGGGACGGCACGGCCCAGGAGGCCCAAGCTCCCAAGTTCCCAAGCTCCCAAGCTTCCCACCTTCTAATATGCCTAAGAGCGACTCCCCGCAAAAATGCATTGAAAATACGACCGATTTTCATTTAAAGAAGTGCCGAGGATTCCCCGACCTGGGACGACCGCGGAAATTTGACCTGCTCGTTGCCCCATCCAAGGCTCACATCCCCAGCTGGGTAGCCTTGCTTGGTATTAAGGCATCATGGTTGGGTTCCTATAATAGCCATGTACTCATGAGATCATCGATGTATCTGGAATATCTTCTACCATTTCGTACGTCGTTCTTGGCTCGACCGTGATGTCTTTCGTTCCATTACTCCTAAGAACCCAGCGGTGCAGATACTCCTTCAGGCCTCTACAGCAGCTGGGCACGCGTATCTCCCTATCTAACAAAGCTCCGGATACAATTGCAGGCCTTCTCGACTTCAAGCCTCTTGATCCAGTCTCAGATGTCAAGGTCCATGGCTTCGTTCGATCTGTACGCTCTCAAAAGCGCAACCATTTTGTATCCTTAGGAGATGGCTCGTCGCTCGATTCGCTCCAAGCAGTGGTACCTGCTGACCAGGCTGAAGGGTGCGGGATATAAGTCTGAATCAATATTATGATTCTCCCTAAGGCTAATCCGTGCGTGTCATAGTCTGACTGTCGGAACAGCCGTACGCTTACATGGATCATGGATACCTTCTCAAGGACGCAAACAGACCCACGAGTTGCAGGTTGAGAAGACTGCGGTTTTGGGACCCTCGGATGCCAAGGTGTGTCTAACTCAGTGGTCGTATTCAATTTCATGCTCACCCGCTCCCTAGACATTTCCAATTCAGAAGAAATACCAGACTCCTGAATACCTGAGGACTATGCCGCATCTCAGGCCCCGTGTCCCGTTCAATTCTGCGGTCTTCAGGTTTCGCTCCGAGGTTATCGCATCCCTCACCAATTTCTTTTCAGATCGCTCTTTCACCCAGGTACATACGCCTGTCCTCACGTCATCTGATTGCGAAGGTGCGGGCGAGGTGTTCCACGTCTCTCCGAGCAAAGATGAACCCTCATCGGATAGTGAGACAGCCACCCCTTTTTTCCGTCGCCCCGTGTATGCAACCGTCTCAGCGCAATTGCATCTCGAGGCTTTATGCCAGGCTCTTGGAGATGTTTGGACACTCTCCCCCACGTTCCGAGCGGAGCAGAGTGATACCCCACGCCATCTAAGTGAATTCTACATGTTAGAAGCGGAGATGGCGTTTGTGGATGAGCTAGGCCCTGTTATGGACCTTGTGGAAGACATGTTGAGGTATATAAGCACTGATTTGGGAAGTTCGAGAACCACCAATGAGCTATTATCATGTGAGCCCCAACGGTCCGCGGATCTGGCACCAGTGGAAGTAGTCGAGCAGCGCTGGAAGGGTCTCGGGAGTCAGCAATGGCCGCGGATCACATACGGTGAAGCGATCAAGTTGCTAGAAGCCGCCAATGCTCCTTTTACTCATAAGCCTACGTGGGGGAACGACCTACAGACTGAGCACGAGAAATACATTGCAACAGCTGTGGGGGGAAACAATAGTCCGGTCTTTGTCACAAACTATCCGCGAGACATCAAGGCGTTTTACATGAAGTCGGATGCAGGTACCTCCAGCAGCCCAGACCCGGGTGCGACGGTGGCATGCTTTGATCTCCTCGTCCCAGAATTCTGCGAGATAGCAGGCGGCTCCATGCGAGAGCACCGCCTTGGCCCCTTAATCGAGTCTATGCGTGCCCATGGAATAAACTCGTGCTCATCAGCGGAGGATCACACAGCCGAATCCCAGACGGCAAGCAACAACCTTGACTGGTACCTTGATCTTCGGAAATGGGGTTGTCCTCCGCACGGAGGATTTGGGTTGGGCTTTGATCGCCTGATATGTTACCTTTCTGGGGTACAGACGATACGCGATACCGCCGCGTTCCCTCGATGGTATGGCCGTTGTGATTGTTAAATGTGATGATAGTTCATCATGTTGTGCTCGTTAACACTTACTCCTCTGGGGATGGAAAGATGTCTTGTGCGATCGTCACACAACACCATTTGCAACCCTGTCTCGAACGAGTCTTGTCGCTACCGAAGAAATATTACGATGACGGATACTACCGGAGCACGCAGGACCTCCGCGGGCAAGTGGCCCGTCTAAGCTAATTGTGGGACATTGAAATATGACAGCCTCCCGTTTGTCTCGTCCCATAAGCTCGGCTGTATATGAAACATTCGTTGATGCTGCCTGCCCGACTACTTCTTTCGGCTACGGCGCATGTTCCGAGAGACGCTCAACCGGGTGGGCCGAACATACTTGACTGCAATTCCTCCTTCAAGTAACCCGGATCACGGGATAACGCGGACCTTTCCAGCACCCTTGAGTCGCACTCGCTAGCGGGTTCCGTCTTGTACGATAGTCACAACTTTGTATGATACTGTACGATACCTTAGCCAGAGCGTTTATGTAGGAATTAACGTTAAGAGCCTTTGGTACCTACCAATCGATCCTGTCGCCTCAAAGACATCACAACCCACAACACTGGACCGAACAATCCGCGGCATGCTGTTCGCCACTACGCGGAGCATCCCGAAGCCGACGTTTCCGGATTAGAGCTCTAATCTTCTTCACTCCAGAACCTCGCTAGTGTCTGCCCGGTGTGTGCACGAACCAGTGACGCGGGCTTCTATGAACTCTTGACATGGATCCTGTAATCACCGTTGAGTTCAACCAGCGCCCTACGTACGAGCCGCCAGGGCGATATCTCAGTAACGTGCATACAGCCTCGCAGCGCAATCTCGGCTGATGCGATTCTTATGGCTCAATTCACTGTGATCTACCATGCACCGATGTCACCGGTTCCTGAAAGCTCTCGGCAACTTTGCTCTTAGCCCAATGTGTTAGGAATTTTCATGATCATCAATCCATGTTGGACTCGTTGAGGCCGCGGAGAGACTGCCGCTAGGCCGACGACAAGGACACCTCATTTCAGCAGCATAATAACTCTCTGCCTAGCAATTGGCGACAAGGGAGCCTGAACGATTACCGTGGCTTGTGCATTTTCACCCCTATCTGTGTGCTCAAGAGCGCCGCTTGCCAAGGACTTGTGTGTTCTTGGATGCGACTCTGATCATGCCATAATGATTACTGAATTATTAGGATAAACGACAAGAGTGGAAGCACTGACCACCGTCACCTGCACAGCCGGGTCTTTCGCTTTGGACCACTCATTATAATTTCTTGCTGGACGGCACAGCTCTCTGCGTGCGGCCCATTCTACACGCCGAAAGGACCTCTGCGTCTGCCTAGTTTAGCTCCTTAGTCGTCGGGGCTTACGAGTCGGCGTCGCATGACAAACTGGAATCCGGAACGCCAAGTAAAGTTTCATGCTGAAGCCTTCCAAGAACCAACGATAGGTAGCCGTAGCAGCTGCGGCTTGACTGGCTCCCCATGGGGTACAGTACCGTATCATGTGGCATGTCCTAACGTTTAGCCCCAAGCCACACGAATCCAGCCGAGGGAAGTCTAGTCTCGTCTAGCTGTACAGTAGGGAGCGCCATTGCGCCACCGCGCCCCCGTTAGCTTCCTTCACATGGCTGGGTCTAGACAGAATGACCGGACCGTCGACAGGCTCTTCTTCCTTTCTTTGTATTCATGTATTAAGTACTCCGTAGCAGCACGGTGAAGATCCAAGACCCCTAAAAGCTTGGCATGCGGTCTTCTTGGACCTCTAAGGTAGTGGACAAGATAATCGACACGCTCAAGGCGCATAATACACAATTGACATTACCAATCATTTTGTCACCATCTTTAACCTCCTACCCGGGGATGCCAATCATGGAGCTCGTAAGCAGAAAATACGTGTAACCCTCGGGCTGAGCTTTGGCCTTTACTTAGCGTTTTACCGATAGCGGTGCCGGGCACGTTTCTTCCGAGTGTATGTATCCTATTCGTTGGTATCTCGTTTAAGGATTATGCGAGAGCGTTGGGGGTTCGGTCTTTTCTCAAAGCTGATGGATGCTGCCCATAAGCGGAGCCACTCTTGCGAATGTAGGCGTATGTTCGGCTTGCGTCAGCTCAGTGAGAATGCGGCAGAATTAGGCTGTACGTGGTCGTGTCTGAGCCACGGAGCTGCAATGCAACTCATACACGTAAACCCTAAAGCGATAGAGTTCCGGGCTATTCGGCCGTCGGTCCTCTGTCGGGTTTTGCGAGTTGATGCGAGATACGCACCCACATGCTACCCGAGATACCGTGTACGTAAGGTCGTCGATTACGTCGTCTTGGCTCTTGGCTCCGAGTTGGGAAAGTAACTTCCAAAGGATTCCCCAAGAAAAAGGATGTGAAGATCAGCTGAGCCAAGCATCTGCGAAGAAAGAGCCAAGACAGCCGAGCAATGGCGCCGAGCCAGAACATGTCTGACACGGCTAGCTGATCCCTGACACCATGGCGCTCTGCTGGGCTTCTGATTTGGCGACGCACTCCTCCCACGAATTAAGCTTAAGCTTGTTTGAGTTTTCGCAGGCCCGGGATTTTGGGGGCAGGAAAGGAAATAGAAAAAAGGCTAAAAGGTTCCCCCTCTCTCCTCCCTACCTACATCCCCCCAGTCATGAGATCGAAGCCGTCCATCCAGATCCCAACTGCCACGCACCCCGCCTCGCTCAAAGTTACGGCGTACGTTTTGGGCGGGCGTACGGTACTTTTCCTGCACCTGGACGACGAGTCATGGATCGTCGATCGCACTGTAAGCTCGGGCCAGTTATTTCCACCTCGCCCGAATATTCAAATCCTACAACACTAAGCCCCTTCTGACAAGCCTACTACCAATTCTCATCTCCCCATTCTGACTACATAGTAGGTGCGCTGACGGAGCTGAGCTGGTACAACGCCGTAACACCACCACCAATATCACCAACATCACCATCAACGCCACTACAAATATCAAAACCATATATCCGGATAGGGTCCTCTCGCCAGACCCATAAAACCCCCCGGGCCCTAATCCTGACCGTGACTGTTAACCTAACCAAAGTAACAGGCGATAACTGCCTGTACAACAAGTATTTGTTAAAGTTAGAAGTATTACCCATGGCTACTTGGCGCGGCTGATTTTCCGGGGCGAAGATGATAAACGGCTGGGTTGCCAAAAAAGGCTTAGGCGCGTGGTATGATTTGAATAACTTGGCGAAGGTGGAAATAACTTAGCTCGTGTGAGGTCTTATGCTTCTGCCTTTCCTTTGGCTTGTATCATTACCCCGGACACGTTTCGTGAAATACTCGCCGTACTGTGTCTTGCTTAGCTAACAGAGACGTGATGCCAACGCCGCCTCGTCGTATCTTATTTGTCTTCGCCGGCCGCGGTCGCTCCTGGCGATTACATTGGTAGGGCCAAGACGACGCGGGCAGTTTAGTCATGACATCTTCCCGTCACGTCATTGGCCCAGCGGTTCTCTGCTGAGGAGATTTCCGACCTCGCGTATGATTTACTTGCGCTAAAGTTAGAGACTCAGCTAACATCTAGCGGCGGATAAGTCGGCTCCATAGAGCCCCCCCGGACTGACTGGACGCCTTGTCAAACCCGCTGACGTGGATCGTCCGGCGGCGGAAGGCACATAGTAGTAGACAGTGACTTACAGCAGCGATGAGCCCTCTACGGACGGCTACCGTTGCTGAGAGCTGCGGCCACAAGATAGAGACGAAGTGATCCGTTCGCATCTCCGTCACATGAGAAGGTCTCTTGGCGATAACA
Source organism: Monosporascus sp. CRB-9-2 (assembly GCA_004155915.1). Classification (NCBI taxonomy): domain Eukaryota; kingdom Fungi; phylum Ascomycota; class Sordariomycetes; order Xylariales; genus Monosporascus; species Monosporascus sp. CRB-9-2. The sequence continues at coordinate 33,050 of QJOA01000232.1, read as the reverse complement.
TCAAGTCGTCTTTGCCCTGTCCAGTTCACCACCGCCTTCGTCCGAGCAGGAAGCGGACAGGAAGCAATAGTGGCCTTATCTGCTAGCTAAGTAGGTAGGCATGTAACTGCGCTGCTATTATGCATGTCCCGGAGATGGTTGCGGCTGGGATGATGGTTACGGATAAGGTTAAGCTGACCTTACACACCGGAGCGCCGAACCCACGCCCAGATAAGATGATTGGGGTAAGTAAAAGGAAGTGCGTCCAGTGGTATTAGCTGGCACACTGACAGTCGATGAATCGGTGATCACATATATTCTAGGCCCGGCCGCGTCGGTCGGGGGACAAGACGGGCAACGAATCTAGGGCGGTAAGCTCTTCGACCCGGCACCAGCCTGCATACATTCTATCCCATGTGATCTCCATGGCTATCGTAGATCCGTTTACGCATTCTAGGGTGAAACATCCAGTCCGTCCGAGGTATGGTACTTAAGCGAACGGTACCTTGTCCCATCAGCTGTATCGTTATGGTAGGTCCTGGCCCGGCAACACGGCGCAAGTTTTGGCGAACGGCCGGCAACCCCTAATGAAATCAACGGGAGGTTCGCGGTTCTTTTTTCCAAGGGAGGCATAAAGAGGCGAGGATGCTCGAATAGAGTTTGTTTGCAGGTGATTCTAGTAAGCAGGGTCGTACAATCCCAGAGAGGTTTTGTGGTCCATCCCACACGTGCCGCTGCACTCCAGGCGTTAGGGATGTGCTTATACTTATTAGCCACCTACATCAAGTATCTAGTTCCATGACGTAGACCCGGGTCCCTTTACCTTACCTACATCAGCGGGTTCGTACGTTGTTAGATGTGTCATATATGTTGATGAAAGCGGTGGGTATCTCGTGATAAAGTTAAATCCGCCTCCCACACCTCGTAACGAGTAATGGGAGATCTGGCTCTGTACGTCCCAGCCGAAGGATTATTGCTCGTCGGAGGATGCGTCTAATTTGTTGCCAAGAAGTGAATGAGAGCGGATAAGAGGCCCGTATGTCTGCGACGGTGTCAGCAGAGGCTGCCAGGGGATACTAACCTCCTTTCGCTTCCTTTGGACCTCGCCGACCCGAGGGTAGGGAGCCGCTCGAAGCACGGGTCCGGATCGCACATGATCCCCAGGGGCGGTTAGAGATATTTGAGCGTCCCATCGGCAACGTACCTCTGCTCCATCGTATCGATAAATGTGAAGCGCCGACTACACAACATGATGCCTGCTATCGTAGCGAGCACGAGGAGATAACACTTCGTGCTTTGTGGAATTACTGTAATTCCCAGTTGGTCCTTCGAATGTCTTCGGCGCCCCGTTTCCATGCGCACTCGGTTACCTGCTCAATGAGCCGATCAATCAAGAGTCTCGGTACGGGAGACTGCTCATTCTACTCGACACCATCCCCATACGCGCTCGCGCCCACCTCTGCGCACTTTGTGCATACGTGGCAGTACCTTGAATTTTATGATGCGGCCGACGCCTGTGGAGGCTCACGTGAAGGGGTGTGCGATCCTACTGCACCAAGAGCCCTACACCCGTGTGAGGCACAGCAGCAGTAGGTGGCTAATCTCGTACTCGTTACGGGACTATTACTCAACCCAGATAGAATCCTCCATGGGTTATTAGGCGGGCCACGTTCGTGCCCAGCTGGAAGGTGGCAGACGATCTGGGCCCGATCCCTGGGAGGCTGAACTAGATTCGAACGGCGCGAGACTCGCCTCGACTTAGCCCTGTCGTCTAGCAGGTTCAGCAGCAAGCAGCAACCGAGGCAAGCTGCGCTAGAAAGCCGGCTGGTGTGAGTGGGCTATCGTAGCAATGCACGTAAGCGACGCGATGTTATTGGGTTCCGCTGGCACGGTTAGGTAACTCGCGCTATTGCATACTTAATTTGACGCCGGCACGCTTCGCCCAGCAACACGGCCCCCATACCGTTAAGCAATACAGGGGCCCTCGGCCGGCATGGGGATTGTGAAATTCCGCGTAGGGAGCACTCAGCTCAAATAAAACCTCAGAGTTAGAGTCGTTACAGCGGACGAGCAATTGTCAGGACCAGTGACGCGATCCCCGCGGCATTCGCAATAGCGCCCGACGCCTTTTGTTGACAGCCGCGAGTGATGGGCCGCAGTCGGGAAATTGTCCGGAATGACCTTGACAGCCCCCTTCTATCACATCATGCCACTTTTCGGATTAAGTACCCCTTTAGGGGCCACAACTGACACACGATAACCAAAGCAAGGGACAGGACCGAGTTGTGGCCAAAATAATTGACACACTTTCTTGGGACCCACTAACCAAAAGTGTGTCAATTATTTTGATCACGGCCTCAGGACAAGATCCCACCCCCATTTACGTGTGTCATCAGACGCCCACCTTTTTCAACTTTTCAAGTAAAGCCAAGCGAAGTTATGGCTGGCGGGCCAAGGAGCTGTATAGAGCCGGCCCTGTATGGGACGCCCGTATGCCAAGGGCCTGCGGGTCCACACTGTTGGAGGAAACCTACTCGGCGAAAAGTGCTCACTGCAGATCTCGTATGTAACCAATGCACAAATTACTTGTGAAGTGCAGATCAACAACTCTAGGTCTCCGCCATTTGGGATTGCTTATTAAGGAGTGAAAACGAAAAGTGTGATTTGACAGACTTGTCGTTAGCAAGAAAATCCTCCAGCCGAACCGTCCGAAACACCACGAAAGCATTGGTATCCAGACATCGCATTATTTCACCCTTAAACCTTATTGCAACTCACTCGCCCAATTCAGGAATGTACACCGGTCTGATAGGCACAGTGCCACCGCAAAACCAAGAGTAAGGGGTTGCCTAAGAGTCCCTTGGCAGCATCGGCATCGCAGCATTCCAGTGGCTTCTCCTTTCTCCTCGTCCCCTCAAGGGCTTGTCCTGCGTATGTTACGGTGTGGTGATAGGACAGGCGATGCTGGGCTGCTGAGAGCCGAGCTCACTCAAGGAATATCTGAGGGGGTTTGGCGGGTCTTGGTTGCTGCGACTAGAGCGGCAGCGATTCCGTAACGGGCGTGTGGGAGCGCCAGGCCCCAAGGCTTTAAGACTGCAGTTAAGGGTCGTGGCAGGCAAACGCTTAAATTCATGCTTAAATGAATGGATCGAACCCTCGTGGCCGCCAAGGCGCCAAGGTCGACTGCCCAGCCTGTGGGGAGGCGGCTGTCTTTCCTCTTTTAGACCGTTTCCGCTTTCTTAATAAGATGTATGTAATGGATTCCAATGAATCTTAAATTCCGTTGCCAGACCGGCTTCCTACACGAAAGATAGGCACCTACGAAATACACTTGCCTAGAATGTGATAACATTTCATACATAGCAAGATAAAGGGGGTAGAAAGACTCCAGATCTCTCATTTCATTCTGCCTAGAGAAATATCCCTCTCATAAAGATCAATCAGGATGCCAAGATGTGGTCCTTTCGGAATTTCCTTAACAAGCATGTAGTCCAGAACCTGTCGCGACCAAACATCTTCCGTCGAGATGCTTCTTTTTATCAGGCTGCCTACTAAGTATTCGTCCACTTCTCGGCAGTCCGGCATTAGCATCGCGAACCCGTAGGGAAGGCGCTCCGAGCAACGATTGCTGTTTCAGCGCAGCATTACATCGGGATCGCTGGTCGTCTTTTCTACATACTGTAAAACAGACAATCTCGCGTCCTGCGCGCCTTCCCTTTCCGCCGTGCTTCCCTCCTGGCACCACCGCTGGGTCAGCGTTGCAAGATGACGGCCTCGATCGTCGAGGGTTCCGGCATCGATTCCCTATGGCGGCATTTCGGCGCATTTTCGAGATTAAGGTTACAGCCGGATTGGGGCAATCTCTGTGCCAAGAGCCAGAGATCGGCCGGCCCTTCTGTCAATGCAACGGCGGTGGGTGTGGGCAGGCAGCGCGGAGCCCAATTGCCGCGCCATATAGTGGCTAGTGAACAATGGCGCATCTGCACGTCGGATGGAGGAGGTAGTATCAAAAGCAACTCGCGCCCATCACGGAGCAGTACACACGTTCACCCGTGCAGGTGCTCTTCTCCCCCCGGCTGCCCAGGTCTCGCTCTGACTAATGAGGTAGCCGCGCGCATCTTGCATCCCCAGCCCGAGGATCGCCAAGGTCTGAGATGTTCTCGGCTACCGACACATTTCGAAACTGCGGGGCTGTGACAGGTAACGGTAGCTGCTCATTTTACTCACGTACGGGTAACAAGAGATCGTGAGTTTCTCGCTTCTATATGTAAATTGTAATGGAAACGGCCGTATGCAACAAAGGGAGCGAAAGGACACCCCCACGAGGTTTGACACGGCAGATTGCACATAAAGATAGATCTACGGTGGGATATAAAACGACGAAATTACATGGCACGCAAGCAGTGTAACGAGATGTAACTCGAGGCAGTGACTCGAAGCAGTGTCACTCGGGCATCAAGAATTCACATTCCCGATTCTTTTTTTCCAACGGCAGCACACCAGGTCCGTTGTGGCTACCTTTAGCGAGACGAAAGAGGCAATGAGCAACCGAAACCGGTCGTGTCCTCGTCCAAGAACAGAGCATGTTGGGAGACACAAGCACCAAAAAGGAGACTGAAAAGTATGGCATCCATGACTTTTTACGAGAGGACGACATCATAACCGGCCGCCGTGACCCGTCTTGAGTGATAGTGACCGAAGACGGCCCCTCGGGCCCAGCCAGTCGAGCACACACCGCGTTGGCGGTTAAGGCAATACGACGGCCGACCGGATGCGTTTTAGGCTAGAGGTTGATCGTGCAAACCTATCCGTGATTCTGGTAGGTAGCTAAAATAATGCATACCAGGGAAAACCGGCGGGCCCGCAAAATGGGGCTTAGTCTTCGGACTGGTCGGCAAAGCTTTTTATATTGGCACGTCCCGACACTTGGCTCTCCATGCGTTACGTAAGAAGAGACAGATCTGCGGGACCCCTGTGATTGTCCCAGGGTATGTGTTCAGGAAAAAAATATACGTCCCTATCTATGAAAGGTACTACATAAATAGAGCAGCTACGTCTTGATACGAAAGAGGACTCCCTGACAATCTGCGCAGCGTTGCTGGGCTTCTGCGGCTTGGCCCGTTATTACCAACTGCCCTTTCTCTCGTTTTCATTCTCGTCGGGTGGGCCTCGGGGACACACATTTAGATACTCGCCGCAGGTTTGTATGCATTGTCAATAGAGCCAAGACTGGTATATAGTACTTCGCAATAATGCGTATACATATATACTACCTCAGAGTTGCCGGATTGGCGAACAACCCGAGATGCACTGTATGTAGGATGGAAGCTGTGGGGCCCATTGCGTACAAATGCAACCTATCTTCAATGCCATCGAGTCATATTACTAGTAACAAACGTATAAAACAACAACTGGCTGGCGCCCGGATGCGCACAAGGCCAAGCCAACTTATAATTGACAAATAGTTCTTGAGGCAGTTCTCATCCGCGAGTGCTAATTTCTAATTACGTACCCATCTTGACGTCTATGGGCTTCTAGAAAGGAGCACATCCATTTCGCTTGCCGGAATTAACAAGGGACTATGAATTTCCAGGACCAGTCTCCATAAGCAAGCGAGTGCACAGGACTTGTCTGTCATATGGCGGAGACAGATATGACATATGATTAGTGGATCAGTTGTGACACGAAATGTTCGTATGATCAGGCGGTAAGATATCAACACCAGTCAAAACAGCAATTCAGACTCTGGGTATCTGCGAGGGGCATCAGCCCCGATACCCGAGCTTACAAACTATAAGGTAGAGATACACACGATTAGAGGTTCCGAGCGCCTGAACTTTAGAACTATGCTTACTCAACAACCTTATTTGATGAGGAACAAGATGCTTATCGCACTAAGCAGAAGATTCGGTATTTATCGCTAATCTGAACGATGCAGTTCCGCATACGATGGTCAGGCAACGGAGAATGAGAGGTCAAAATAAGGACTAAGCCACAAAAAAGTTCCCAGATGATCGTGTAGACTACCCCATGTAGGTGTTATGTAGGGATATAAGGTTATGTATGTGACTGCCTATTAAGGTAGGTATGTACAATAGGAACAAACCTTCTTTTGATCGATGTGGGCTGCCAGCCCCGTACAGTCTACGAACCAATTCGTACAGTACTAGACTGAAAACTGTACATGGTGCTTGGTACTCGGTTCCCTTGGCGGCGGATGCCTTTGGGAACTTTGGCAACTTAAACCTTGCAGCCCTTTTACTAATCCCTGCCTGCCTCGGCCCTTGTCCTTGGGCAAAATAAGCTTGAAATTCATGGAGAAGCTTGTTATCGACCTTTAATATTACTAGTATTTACCGTTTCCCGCAGCCCATTCCTCTGTCCAATACTCACTCACTATCCTCGCATTCTGTCGATCAACCCGTCATCGTCATCACCTGACCGATTTTTCCATTTGTTCACAAACCGTTGCTTGGTAAATAGAAAGGAAAAAAATAAAAATAAAGGGGGATCACAGTGATGATATCATCATTTCTGCTTGACCGGCGGTAACCTTCGTGCAGCGGAACATCGAGTGGCTATCAGCAACGTCTCCGGACTTAAACCAAAGGGAAAGCAAAATACAAGTCACGGGAAAGAACAGATACGTGATCGGGGGCTGCATCAGCAAGACCACAGAAGAAAAGTGTCAGCATTACTAGACTCATCAACCCAGCCAGCCAGCCAGCCAGCCAGTCAGCCTCAATATCCGGTAGCCCATCTCGGCAAGCCGTGCTGCTAGTAGCATTATTATATTCTTCTTCCTCTCCTAACGGTCAGCGAGAACCCCGGAGGACTCCAATTCGCAAGGAAATCTTCGAGATTATATTCGCCAAAGGATACGACGAAGACCCGGACTAATCCGACTGTACTCGTGGCTTGTTCCCTTATGACATCAGCTGCAGCCAAGACGGCAAAGTTGAAATCAATCATCAAGAAGCCATAGGCTGCCAAAAGCTCATAAATCCCGATCGACATCCTGCTTAATCTATTCGGCACCCGTCATCGACGGCCGAGAAAAGCTTAAAGTGAGTTTCCAAGTCAAGTAGCGTCCCAACTAACTCACTCAATTTTATGTAGTAACTTCTCCTGTTCCGAATTTAGGGTCCAGTCCAGTGTCCTGAGCTTATTGTTACCCACCATTTTGGGTTGCATCTTCCAAGCCAACTAAGGTTATCTTCGTCTAGGCGGCAAAAGCCGCTATTGCCCCTAAATTTAGTTGCTTGCCAGCCCTTTCCTAGTGGGTCAATACTGGACCTCTTGCTCCCCCAACTCATTAAAACAGTCACCGGGAAAACCCCCCCAAGATTAACCTTAAAAGTCCTTAAACTCATTCTTCAATCCCATCTTCAATCTGGGACTACTAATATTTCGACGACCCTCCCGCATCACAACACGACAGGCAATCTAATTCCCCGATATATAATTCCTTGCTTTCGTCTGGGTTACAACGGGTGTCACATCGGGGTCCGCCTATTTATTGATATGTCCAGGAGTCAATAAGACAGGTATGTGTTGCCGTTTTTGTCATGCGGCTGTTTCTCTAGTAGCCGAGTTACGGGTACCTCCAACTTTTCAAGCATGCCCGATGTTCCAAGCTGGAACCTGGGTATTGGGCCCTTCCTTTCAATTGCAAGTTAATCTCCTTCCATGAGACGTCTTTTGCTATTCCAAAAGCCAAGTGTCAACGAGAGCAGATCCAGTAGGCGGCGAACTCATTGTCACGCCTGAGCTCACCTCAGCTCTATATACGACGTCTTGGATACGCTGAGTCACTCATAGATTCTGTGGCCATCTCAATATCAAATGTTATTAAGTAAGGCCTGAGGAGCGGCTCTGGCGGCAGCGTGTCGAGGAAACAGAACCAGACTACGTACATATGTGCCCATCGAACGACGCTGCTAGAGCCGTTTCACTGTCAGCTTTATATGGCTCCATGCTTGTCTGATGGGCATCCCAAAACGTATCCCCACATGGTCTCATCACTCCCCTTGCTCTTAATCCCTGCAGGCCATCCTGGTCGGGCCTTTATATTTGAAGGTGCCGGAAGAAACTGACATTGAGCCTCTTTAGAAAACCGCGACTTGAATAGACTGATTGTACGACGTGTCTTCCGTCACTTTGGTATCATCTCGGCCAGACTCCCCCGTAGATTGTGTAGGGGCTCACTACCCAGATATTCGGGAAGTTCGCTCAACCTGAATGACTCGTCTCTGAGGCTCAGAGGTGGGATTGACGTGGTGGGAAGCAAGTTGAGAAAGAATTTCCAGGAGGGAACCCCGGGGGCGCCACACACGCCCAATACTTTCCTATCACCAAGCGACTGGCATCCTTGAAGATTTAAAAATGGAGACATACCATGGTTACGTACGGACGCCAGGCGATGCAATCAAGCTATTCGAGGCTTGCCGCTTAGGGTTACTGCCCAGAGTCCAGAGGCGATTATCGGAAAAGGAGCGGCAGTCAATCAGATCTGGCTCGGTATTCGTCTGGGATGAAAGAGAAGCCGGCATGCGAAGATGGACCGATGGGAAGTCGTGGAGCGCCAGCAGGGTTTCAGGCAGCTTCCTCACTTACAGAGAGATGGAAGGCAAGAGAGGAAGTGGGTTCGGTAATGCTCGACGAAGCAATGGCAGGACACCGGACAGCGGTCGACTTAGTGACGAGGACCCGGACGGCGAGCCTGAAGGATACCGATACAAGGCAGACGGGCTCATGAAGCAGTCGTTCAGCATAACAACTTCCGCAGGCCAGCACCTCCATCTCATATCCTACTTCTCGAGGCCTCATCCCGGGGCCCCTGACTTGCCACAGCCGAGTACCGACCCGTCACTTCGGCACATCATACCAGCCAAAGGGATGTACCCCGAGTCGAGCCTGCATGATGCCAACCCACCTGCCTTGACTAGAGCCCCGATGCACCCATACAATCACCATAGCCCGCCCGAGCCCCCGCCGTATGGATATACGTGGGGAGCACCTTCATGGATGGGGCCCTGGCCCCCTTCGCCAAACGAGCCACCTCACTGGGCGCATGGTAAATTGGCACCGGAAATGAAACCTCAGCCATTACCACATCCTCACCAATTAGCTCAGCGGCCGCCTCATCACCCGCCCCATCACTCACAATTAGGAGCACCGGTTCCCCTTCTACCAACATCTGGTTCATCTAGCCAACCACCTTTATACCCCAAGAGTATAGTACCGTATGAACACGAGCGACTGGTGCATGCGTCTATGCTCAGACATTATCAAGCGGCGCCCCATCCGCCGAACCTGTCACCGCGCTCCCACCAGCTTCAGCTACAGGCTGCGCAGGCCGTCATGATAGACCCTCGTCTCTCCACGACGAGCGCGCGTAACCCGCAAGGTCCTCTCCCAGCGATGCCAACAGCTGCGCCGCGTCTCACGCCACCAAGGACACAATCTGCGTCACCACCCAGAACTACGAATCCGGAGACCAACAACAACAACAACAACGTCAACAAGGCTAGCTTGTCGGCGCTCCTGCTTCATCCTACGCCGGCGAATTCGGAACCGAACAGTGCGAACCCAGCCAACCCCAACAGCGCCAGCAGCTCACCACGAGCATTGACGACAGGAACTACGGGTCCCCCAGGAACTAATGACATGTCCCGGGAGGACGCGAAGGCTCTTCGTTCGCTAGATCGCAAGTTTTGCATCTAGGAGCTGGCCGATTTGGGGCGAAGCTCGGAAGGCGCTCCATGATGAGCGCACCTTGCTAGTAGCCACACAGGAATAAAATGCATACACTCTCTGGTAATAGGCCAGGCATAATTAATTCCTGTCCCTTCAAGCACAGGTTGCATTATTTCAGGCGTTTTAGGAACCAAAACTAGTGGGTAGGTTGGCAGGCAGGCAGGCTTTGGCGGTATCATTTTTAGTTACGGAACGTCCCTTTTCACGTTTCACTATGTGTTCGGGCTCGCATATGCGTCACTCTGTGAGAACGGGTTTTCTGTCCGGCCCCTCTGGCCCAGATATGGAGTTATTGGGGATCCTCAGCTTTTTCCCGCGCGAAGCGGCTAGAGCCCACAGCGAGAGCGACTGGACCACTCCTTGTTGATCATCGAACCCTTTTCTGTAGATAAGTAGAGATCATCAGGCGTGTATATGAGGAGAGAGACACTCTCGGGAAGTGGAGCCCATATTAGGGGGATAACTAAACTCGCTCAACGTGGCGCGAGCCGCTGCCAGTTTTCGTGAGAAATTAGATCAGGCAATGCTTCGACGACCATGTTGTAATGTGCCGCGTCGTGAAGGAAGCAAGGAGTCTTGCCCTCGTTCTCCTAGGGGAAATACAGCGAGCCCGGCAGACAGGTCCGAATGATTGTGCCCTCTTTTAGTGATTCTGATATGACACGCAAGTCCGTATTTTCTGTTGCCAGGCCTCCTGAAGACATTGCCATAGTTCGCTCTGTTAACTACTTTGATTAAATGTGTGTTGCGTTTTGAACGTATGTGAATTGGTCCCGCTCGCATCTACTTGGAAGACATCCGAGGCGGTCTCCTATACACTACGTGATATCCCCAGTACGAACCGGGATGGTATCTTCTTTTACATCCAGCCGCGCGTGTACTCCACTCGCTGCCCGTGATGCGTGAGATGATAGACACACCATGGTCGCAATCTCACTCAGCCGGCCCTTTTCCTTGCACCCGCTTGTCGCCAGAACGAGAAAGCGATATGCGCGACGAGGCTCGCCTCCTCCCCCCACCAACCCCAAAACTAACCCCAAAACATATCGCAGCTTGTCTAATGCTAACCCTTCCATAACCGCTCCGACAGCGGACGACTGAGGGAAAGAAATCTACCTGTTCTAAGTGCTGCCGCCGTCTCTCTGCTTCCCTGACTAGCTGGATGTCTACATACCTACATACATAGGTAGTAGCAGTCCGCTAGGTCTACGCGCCGTCGGCCCCCGTTGTGGGGGGTGGGATTTCTCTTCCGGCCGGCTCACCCTCAGGGGGCGGCGTGGTCTTCGCCTCGCCAAATCTCTACCACGAATCCTGCCTGCAACTTATATCCCTGGACCCCTCGAGGCGCGTCTAGATTTATTGCGCATGCACAGACCGTTGTTTCGTCACCTTCGTAGCTCGGGCCCCGCGGAACCCGAATAATGGAAGGAAGGCGGCGTATCAGGCCGTGACAAGTGGAGTCGGCATAGCGGCGGCGGATATACCAGGATATAGCGACAAGCCCCGTTAGTTTCAACTCATTCTCTCTGCTTTTTCTGTGATAGGTGGTTAATGTTTTACTAAATGTGTATGGAGTTCAAATCTAGCTCTATCCCCTGCGATGGGTTTCCGCGCTACGTTATGCAAGGCTTCTAAGAGGTCTTGTTTGCTGCTATGAGCATCTTGGTAAGACTGGAGGAAGCTTTTAACTACATGTAATCCGAGATGACAGGCCAGCTTACTATGCGTTCAGTACGCACGGATACAGACACGCATCATATATATGGTAGTACAGCTAGTTAATGTGTTTACGGCGGTGGTTGTGGCGGACGGGATGGGTAACCAAATGTTTTACGCCTTGGCTCATGATACTATACATAGCGGCGGGTGTTCGGTTCCAGTATCTTGTAACCACCGAGTAGTTGATTAGGCGGTAGGGAGAGCCTATATAATTGCGGGGGTCCTATCTAAAGTCTAGACAATGTGGAAGATCATAACCTTGCGGGCGAATGCGAACAGACCTGGTTGGAAACTCATAGAGATGTCATTACGTGGACAGGGGGGTTATCGAGTCTGCCACTCTCTGATAAACGTCTATACAAGTTCAAGCCTCCTGTCAACTCCGAGGAACGGAAAAAGTCGCCAGCTCCTCCCTCCTCAGCTTGTCTAAGATCTGATGCGGGTCTTACAATTGTCGTCGTTACCACCATCATCATCGTTATCCTAATTGCCCCTTGCTATTGTCATCCGATCCCTAGAAGTCGGTGCTCTTGGCAATATCCTCCTGGAGACTCAGGTCCTCGAGAAACCTATCATTCGCGGCCCTCATGCGCGTCAGCGCGTCCTCGCCGATGACGAGTCGCGTAACCCTGCCGCGGAGGCGCCCGGCCATGCCCTCGCCCGTGACGGCCTCGAAAATGCGCTCGACGCCCTTGGCCGGGTCGCCGCGCTGGCGGCCGTGGTAGCCGTTGAAGCGGCGCAGGGCGTCCTCGACGGGCGTGCCCCTGTAATCATCGGGTAGCTCAGGATTATCGCCGCCGCTCACCTCCTGCATCGCGCGGATGAAGTTGGTCCGGAACGCGCCGGGCTCCACGATCAGCACCCGGATGCCGAACGGCGCCACCTCGCGCGCGAGCCCCTCCGACAGCGCCTCTAGAGCCCCCTTGCTCGCGCTGTACAGCGCCGAGGCCGCCTGCGGGTCCCGCGCCGCGATGCTGCTCACGTTGACCACGGTGCCTGCGCGCCGCGCCCGCATCCCCTCCAGCGCGGCCTGCATCGCGTACAGCGGCCCGAAGAAGTTCGTCTGCATCTGGAGCTCGGCTTCCTTCTCGCTGGGTTGATCATCATCGCGTCAGTCAATCAACTCTAGTCTAGTCTAGTCTCTTTGCGGGTATGTATGTACGTAGGGATGCGGTTATGCGGTAGGCAACTCTTCATCCTACGAAAAGCCAACTAACGTCAAACCAACAATTTCTCGATATGCCCAGATCAACTAATTGCCTTAAACGGAAACAAAGGTCCCGCTGCACTCAAAACGAAGAGTAATGATTGGTTGCATTAAAGCTTTTAGCGTCAGCATAGGCCATGCCCGTTCAAAATTGTTTGGACTGACGTTAGCTGGCCTTTCGTAAGATGCATGAGACTACAGTCTGCCCGGGCAGTGGTGGAGAGGTTGGGGCAAGGGGTTAGCTCACGTGATGGTCTCGCATGCCTTGAGCACAGAGTAGCCGGCGTTGTTGATGAGGTAATCAATCGGCCCGGCCGCCTTGATCTTCTTCGTGATGCTGTCTTTCGACTCCGTCATGTCCATCTCGATCACCTGGCCGCCCGCCGCCTCGATCTGCTTGACCGCGTCGGCGGCCTTGGCCTTGCTCCGCACCGAGCCGATCACGCGGTGGTTCGCCTGCAGGGCGCGGAGAGCGAGGATCAAGCCGAAGCCGTTGGAGACTCCGGTGATAAACCACAAGGGAGAGGCCATGTCGACTTTGAAACTCGTAAAAAGGGGTCACTGTCGTTGTGAAATGTGAGCTTAAACCAGCTGTACAAAGGCGAGGCAACTGCGGCCTTGAAACTTCCAAGTTCGTCTGAATTGCCAGACTCTCTGTCCACCTCCGGGAGCCGTTACTTCTCATATTTATATTGGCCCCTTATCCGGGCCAGAAGGACTTCGTCATCTTAACTCCTAACCCCAAACTTCTAAGCCATATGTGCACCGTCCCCGTGGATCGGAGGATACAGTTCCTCGGCAACTCGTACCCCACAGGGCCCGCCGTTAAGCTGTAGCATTCACACCTAATCACCGAAACCGAAGCCGTATGGCCTATCACCGACGTATTCACTTCCGCAAGTCAGCGACCGGCACCCAGCACCGAATGACCATAATGGCCCACTAATTATATATCAATGCGGTTGGGAACTATTCTTCGTTAAAATTGTGTGGTATTTCACCCCTACGGATCAACAAGATTATACCTGAAGTTGCGATGTCGGCGCTTATATTTATGACTCAGGCAAACCAACTGCATATGTTGGGGTGTGTATTAGTAAAGCTCTGTCCCTTCTTTCATGGGACTACGCCTTTCCACCCATATGGCTTCTATTTCCGTTAAGACCACAACACCTAGCGGTCTAGCGAGTTCGCGCTCCCTAACAGCGTTGATGATCGCAAGAGCTCAATTGATGAGGTTCGAGGTCTTAAGGGTCTGGAGTCATGCCACATATATTATTATTAGATTTCTCGCTATGGATGCTCTACGGATCATAGATATCAGAATCCTGGCGCTTTGTTTCTAGAAGCCCTGCCGGCCGACCATTCTTTGCCGCGTGCTGATTTGAAGATCGGACCATTCTGACACGCCATCGTGATGAATACGGGTTCCGTGTTCCGGCCGGCCCCTCCGAGAGACCCAATGGCTATTGCACCTCCCTGTTGAATACTTATAGAGGTCGGAGACTGGAGGCAGCTTCACTGCTGCTATATTTACGAGGCCTATGGCAGTCACGGTACTGGTATATAATTATGCCAAGCGTTTCCATACTGCATTGTCCATACATAGAAGTTTATCAATACCATCATAAACCCAGCTAAAGTCGAAACAACTTGTTATGAGGGCTATTATTACATCCAGTAATAGCTCATGATTTGGATGCCTTACGCAAACCTTGTCCGCAAGTCAACCTACTATTCTAGAAACGGTTTTAACCATTAAGAGTCAATGTGAAGAGCCTGATGCTAAACGTGCTCAATATATAGACTTTCAAGCACTTTCGCGGCGGGGCTGTTTTGGTCCATCAAGCAGGTAATATGGGCGGGAGCGGGGGGATGTGGGAATAGGGGTTAGAATAGGGGTAACTAGGCGACCCACACGTCCGTGCAAATATAGTTGTCCAGGGCCCAAGCCTTAGTCGCTGGCCACACAGTATGGAATCCGAGGCATATTAAGCTTAGCTTAGTCAAACAAGTAGCTGGACAATAGAGTATACTGTCTAGAACAAACCTGATAAGCAGACGTTCGCTGCACTACTCAGAGGTTACCACCTAAAGAACTAGAATCAATGAAGTCCCAGTGAGGCGTGTGAAGGCCATACATAAACCTCTCACCGACGAACAATATAAATGGCAAGGGCATTTCCGAACTAAAAGTCTAACCAAGGCTTCTGGAATTACACAGCCGGAAGGTTTCCAAACCTGGACAATTAATTACGCAGATAGTTATAACTACAGCCACGGTCAACTCAGGACATGGCATCTTTTTTATAAGGCTGTGCCTTCTCAGCCTTCTGGAAGGGGCTGTTACGGCCAATTGGCTCTAAAGATAGGTAACATACTGTTCTGAGATCTTCTAGAACCTGTTTAACGATGCCGTAGAAAAGAATAAGATGCAACTAACGCAAGGCGATTGCTGACATTGACTAACTTTCTGACATATCATTCGGGCCGAGGAATGCGGCACAGTCTTGGAGGTCCCCTTACGTTAACTATACACAATGACTTATAGCGTAATCAATTGCTGCTTACGGCCTTTACAACTGTACTTCTCGTGAACAGAAATGCGGCACACACATGAGCCATAAATAGCGACGGCGCTCCCGAAAGAAGCACCAGCCTCAGCTGAGAAGTAGATATTGTCCTCTTCAGATTCGTTTAACCTACTGGTTTTAGGGCTCTCCTATACTTCAACCCGGTGGACGTTCCTATGTGTACATTTATAGTCATAAACAATGCAACATTCTCTCTAAAATAGTATGACCATGTTCACTTTCCAGTAAAATCCGCCACGCCCCCAATTACAACAACACAAAGGTGCAGCTGTTGGGCCAAGAGATATGGTTCCGTATAACCCATCTAAGCCTCGTCTTAGCAGTTGGAGCTTTTGTCCAACTGCTCATTATATACGCAAATTGCTAGCATGACCTCGCACACATGATCGTGTGGGGAGTTAAATATAGTCAGGTTTAAGCTGAGGAAAGCCAGGAGGCTGCATTTATATTCTGCGAGGATTCTCTGGTTCAGTATCGTCTCCTTTCCTTCTCTATCATAGACACAGAAATCCGTCGAAAAAGGACTTTAGAACTAGCTTAACCCAAGATGTATATCAAAAACCTCCTGTTTCCCCTCACTCTCGGACTGCTTATGATCGGCGCGGCGGCAATGGAACCCCTGTTCAATATCACGGCCATTAGCGCACGATACGGCAACTCGAGGATAGAGTGCTGGCAGCTCGACTCGTCTTTCGACGTCTCGACACAGCCGGGAATAGCGGGCGGTGGTGTGGCAAGACTAGGCGATGTTAGCGACATAACGTACAATGTCATCCCCGCCCAGTCCGACGGCGGATGGCACACCGCTCCTAGGAACCAGTGAGTCGTCTATCGTACTTCCGTTCCTGTGGACTATAACTGGTACTAATCTTTCTCTAGGTGGGTTGCCGCTCTCTCGGGACTGGCGTATATCACGGTTCCTGGGGACGAGTCTAACGGCCTCTACGCTACCAGCGGCGATATCCTGTTTGTGGCCGATACCGCGAATGTCAGTCGGCGGGGCCACAGAAGTCAATATCCGGGCCTCACTGAGACCGTCGTCCTCCAGATCCCCACTAGACATGGGGAAGTTCCGTGTCATACTGTCTTGCATCAAGGCCCGTGCAATGCAAACGATGTAGCTTTGACCCGCGGATTAGGCATTTAGGAGGTGCTTTGGAGCTGTCAAAGATAGGTGGGATATCTGACTTCTCTCCTAGTGACCGGCCTGGAGGGCTTGGGGAGTACACACAACAATATATGCAGAAGGATGTGGGTCGTTTACATATCCCTATTTTGGCCCCTATTTTAACGCGCCGGCGTTGGAGCGGAAAACACAAAAAGCGTTGAATCGTCACTGGTTAGTGCCTTTTGCCAGGTACAGGAAATCCTCACCTCAATTCTTCAGTATTGGTGATGGCTTAGTTGCAGTTCTTATTGTTACTTAGGACGAACGTGTAAATACGGGTGAAGGAATCATGGCCTATGGTGGAGGTCCATTTTAATTAGAACGACGCTATTTTCATAAAAAGACTTGTGAATATCCCTAGAATTCTTTAGCAAAACACTGTTACATCCCCGAGGTTGAATTGATGGCCCGGTAAAGGGTCTTAAACATTAGAGCAATTCAGAGGTGCGAAACCAGGGGCCTGTGCCATCTAGACATAAGATTTATACAGCATTACCACAATTCCCACCACTTCGTCTCTCACTCCGGAGGGTATACGACAATCCTATCGATGTCTGCCCCCTTGTAGTCGAACCCGTTGTAGAGACCACCGATCGTAATGGTGTTCTTCTTGCCCTTCTCTAGCGTGAGCTGCAAGGGAGCCGACAGGATGATGCCCTTGTGCGTGTCCCTCTGGTACAGCGTCTCGACGTTCTCGGTGTTACCGTTGACAACAACGCTGGAGATGCGGCGGAGTTGCCATGAACCGCCGATCCGGTCCGGGCTTCCCTGGGCTACGGAGAATATGTGTTAGCGACCTTTAGAAATCACTTGGAACGGGCCAGACTTACGTTGATCACCGAAGCCCATGTCGTCGATGTCTAGTTCATGTTAGCCGAGCACACTACCCCCTTTCAAAGGGACTTACTCTGATAATAAAACGAAACCCATTGGGGCTTGCCGGTCCCTTCGATGTTGTGGAAGGTAACAGTGCTGTCATTTCCGTAGATCCCCGTGAGGATTACGCCGTCACTGCCGAAGTTCTGTCATTCATTGAACATTAGCTAACCTTTGTCATATTAAGACAAGTTTCAAGCGGGGCTTACCGCTTCTTGCTTGAACGCGTCACCGGCTGTGGTGGCATCCTTTCCGTAGTACGTCTTGCCCTTGACCGGTTTCCACTCTCCAGTTTTGCTGCTCGCCTGTCAGTAATTGTTTCGGACGATAGCTCGATGCTGGGAACATACACGTTTAGATCGTAGACGTCGTGCCACTCGAGCTCAAGAGTCTTCTTCTTGTCGTCGATGTTCATCGGCAGCCAGATGTACCGACTTTCCCAGAGGGAGTTCGAGTCCCACTATATCGATATGCTGTTAGTCACGTTCACATTTCCATATAGTAAGCGCACGTGCCTGATCGCCTAGATAGAGATAAGTAGTCTTCTTGGTGCCCTTGATCCTCAGGGAGAACCCCGACTGAGAGTTGAAGGTCCGGGTGTTCAGGGGCGCGACGATCCAGGGCTGCGACCAAGGGCCGCTGAGGGAATCAGCTCGGAAAGCAACGACATCTATTTCGATGGCGGTTAGAAGGCTCGGTATTCAAAACCGGGAGAGTAGCACATACTGTTAGGTCTGTAGCCGGTCTTGTGGCTCATCAGAGCATAGTAGCTCTTGTCCGTCTGGATGATCGTGGGCGCCTCCAGGTCATACTTGTCGAAGCGGTGGACTACCTCATCCAGGTCGCTGACCTCTTCGTTGAAAGAGGTAAGATAGACATCTCTGCCCTCACGGCGGTCTCCGTTGGAGTACAGGGCATAGGAACGGCCATCCTTGTAGTCGGTGAAGAGGCCAAAGTCTTGCGACCAGTTACCGAGGGGGGCGGTCGCGTTCACGAAGGTGTAGGGCCCAACAGGCGTATCGGCCGTGGCGAAGCCTTGCAGCAGAAGACCATACGTCGCGTTGTCGGCGTGCCACCACATCTACGATAAGTCAGCTTGTTGGTTTTTGTGCCTCAGAGGGATCTCCGGATCGTCTCACGTGGTATTTGCCGGTGGGCTCGCTATAGACCACCTTAGGCCGCTGGATAATCATATCCGGCGAGATATAAGGATGCCCCTCAACAGGCTCTTTGCAGGGAGTCAGCACAGTGCCTTTGCCTCGTTCCAAGCCTCGAGGCACTCACCTAGGGCGATGCCGTGGTACTCCCATGTAGCCAGGTCCTCGGAGCTGTAGACGGAGACACCGCCGCCTTCCTCCTGACCCTCGATCTTGTACTCGCCGTACCACCAGAACTTGCCGTCCTCAACCATTATTCCTCCGGCATGGGCGTTCACGAGGTTTCCCTCCGTGTCCCTCCATCGCGCGCCGGGGACAATGTACTTGGCGCACGCCGATGCGCCTAGCAACGCCAGAGATAACGCCTTGGGCCCAAACATCTTCTTTATCGACGGCTCGCTGCTCTACCCGTGCGTGTCGACTGGCTGGCTACTAGTTACCGCACCAGCTACGGACGCCCACCGAAGAAGGCTCAACTTATACACCGAGCCCGCCAAGGCGGCTTCGGTAGTATTACCCCGCGAGTCCCCCCAGCTCCCCACACCCAATTTCTCCGCATCGCTGCGTTCTTCCCCCGTGCATCGTCATCGCGGCCATGGGGCGTCAGAGGGGAACCATGACACTATATAAGCGGTGATAACTTTGCGTTGTTTTGGGCCTTGGCTAATCTTGGGGTAGCTTGGGGAGCCAGCTCTTCAACGGGGCTGAGTTCTCGGGTTGGCGCGCATGCATGTTTC
This sequence comes from Monosporascus sp. CRB-9-2, assembly GCA_004155915.1. Lineage (NCBI taxonomy): Eukaryota > Fungi > Ascomycota > Sordariomycetes > Xylariales > Monosporascus > Monosporascus sp. CRB-9-2. The sequence goes on along the minus strand of QJOA01000232.1, from coordinate 13,854 downwards.
TCCAAGCCTACGGTAGGCTAGGCTGCTGGCTAGACCGATCTAAGTCAGCAAGGTCCCAGGAGCATGTGGTTCGTCACTCGGGAGAATTATTTTCACGACCTCGCCATTTACGGGGCCGTAAAGTTTCCTACTGCGTAGCAGCGTATCGGAATTTTCATTATTTCTGCCAGTTTGAGAATTCTACTTTGCCAAGTAACACTTGATATGGTAACCTATGTCGAGTCTCTTATTACTCATAGGCTTGGCGAGTTCGTGTCTTTCTTTGTGGAAGGACATAAGTCTATGGAACCTTAAGAGCGGTCAGTCGCATTTCTAAATAACTGCTGTTCCATGACCCCAACTCCAAGCGTCCCTTTGCCTTGGCGGACCTGCTCCGCATCCAGCACCGTGGAGTGCTTCTCCCCTGGAACAAGGCATCGATCTCTTCCAGGGTGCGGCCTTTGGTCTCCACCCAGAGATAAGCCTAATCGGATTAGCAACGGGCAAACGGAAGACGCCCACGGGCGAACAATCCACGAAACAACTCACTCTGAGAACGGCGATGACTGCGTCCCAGGAACCATTGATCATGTACATCCCCCAGTCAATATTCACGGGTCCAATCGGCATGGCATAGACGAGCACGCAACTGCACAGGTCTTTTCACCAGCCTCTTGGATCTCATGCTAGCTAGCACACGACGAAGGTAACTTACGCGAGAAACTCCAGCATGGAAGCCGAGAGGGACCCCATCCGCGCGCATGCAGCAGTTCAGGACCTCCAGCGGGTACAGGTAGAGCAGCGCCGTCCAGACCACAGGATAGAAGCACTGGAAGATGATACGACAGCCACTGCGCCGTACGATAGACTCCCGCGAGGCATGCTACGGGTCGTCGGCGAAAACACATCTTGGTGAGCTCGCCGACAACGAACAGGCAAGACGACAAAGAGGACTTCCGAGATGGGCATCGTAGGCTTGCGGCTCCAGCCTGCGGCCCTGTGCGGTGCCTCTGAGGGGCGTAGCGTGGCAATAGACATTGAGGGCGACATTCTGCGTCAGGCGTTATCTGGCTTTCGGGAGTTAAAAATTCTCCTTGTACACTTTGATGGCGACGGAGCCCGAGTTGGTCCACGCGACCGACGCGAGCGCGTGCTCGAATGTGACTCTCGTGTACCAGCCAACACGACGATTATTCAGGGCCGCGAGGATCTTATTAGAGGAGCTGCGGTTGGGAGAAGTCATCGACGGCGGTGGTGGTACTCGCATGAAGAGTATGATGGCGATGCGCAGCAACGAGAAGACGCCTTGGATCAAGGGAGGGGTAATGCCATGCTCGCTGCAGCGGTACGGCTCGTTAGCGGGCCTTCCAAGATACACCCATATCCACGCCTATTAATCCGGGGAGCCTTCGGTAGATGGAAGCCGCTTACCGTTGTCTACCATTGACCAGACTTTAAGTCTCACTCCAACCGGAATGAGAGCCCTGACGCTAGTAAATGAGACTGGACGGAGACAACATTGCAAACACAAAAAGGGGTCTCAACACAAAAATAGCGCACATTACTCGCTCACTAACTAATAAAATCATTCACGAGCCCCCCAACGCCACAGGCTGGGAAAAGCTCTCGGGGAAGTAGACGCTGGAGACGACACCGGAGGTGGCAGCGCTGAGTTGCCGGACCCCGTAGCAGTTTGCACACCCGTTCCTAGGCAAGGCGCTTCGGGGAGCCCGCCCTCACTGCTTTGTACCCCTTACGCCACGGACATCGGACATCCGCCGCCTCTACCCAACCTACGCTTCCGAGCCTCCCACAGGACCCTAACACCAGCGAGTAGAAAACTAACACAACCGAAATAGGTGCCCAGGTTGACCTCGGCTCCCAAGCTGGTGGTAGAGACGAACCAGATCACGAGACAATACGCGGCCGCGGCGAGCAGCAGCGCCCGCCCGTAAGCGCGCAGGGAAGCCTCGGCGTCAGGGTCATGGCTAGGAGTGGGATCCCCAGCTGCTGTAGCGTCTATCTTTATATCATGGGGCCCCCCTACCGCGTGATCCGCTTTACTCGGTTGAGGTTGTAAGAGCTTCCATGCCAACACTAGGACGAGGGCGGCGGCGGCGACTGCAAGGAAACATGCGGGGCCAAATGCAATAAGCGCGTATGTGAAATTCCAGAGCAAATAACACGGGATAGAGGATGCTGTGTCCGGTACCGCATTACAGACGCCGGCCGCCTCCCGTATCGTAACTGTCCGCAAAACCGGCGTTGGTGTTCTCCTTACGGTGCTTGTTATCGTTACGGTAGGTATGATGGTAGTTGTGACCGTCTTGGAGATAGTCGACGGGGATTCGGGCCGGAAGCGAATCGATTCTTGTCTGCTGTGGCAGTAGGAATGCATCACATCGAGCACTGCGAAGACGTCGTCCGGGCTCTGGCAAGCCTGCGCCCTGGCTTCTGCTTCTTGGAGCAGAATTGCAGGTACCGTTTTGCGAGGAAAACACGAGTGATCTCTTGATGAACAACCCAATGATACCAACGCCAGCCAATCCAGGTCGTTTAGCACATCGAGTGCACATTCTGAGAGTTGATACTGCCTAAGCACACGCCCGAATCCCATAGGTTCCATCGTCGTCGCCCTGTCCGTTGGAGAGAGTGGTTGCTTCTTGGACGGTATCCCGAGCTCTGGTTGTGTACGATCAGCTACGAACGCGCTATTGTCCATACTATGGCAGTAGTTTGATAGAAGAGCGCCGGCAATAATGTGATGGCTGTCAGCCCGGCTGCATTCTCGCAGGGCCGAGCCTAGTATCGTGGCCCCTTGATTGAGCTTTTTTCTTAGCTCGTCGGAAACCACCGGTTGGCAGGCGCAATCTTTGCGGGAGCATCCGTCATTGGCATATAGCGAGTATAAAATGTCATCCAGAATCGCTTGGACACATGGATTCCGGTCGTCCCAAATCTGAGACCCCATACTCATGGGGACGGGTTCCGTGACATGTTCATGCGCAAAGAGATTGGCACTCGCAAATAGAACTAGGCAAAAAGCACAGCAATAATGAGCAATCATTATAGAGCAGCGATTGGCGGATATCGGATAGATGAAGCAGAGGTTCAGTGAAATAATTGACATGGCCAACGGGAAACAACAGGTTCAAATAGCTGGGCTGCATCTCTAGCCAGGTAGATTGACTGTCTTAGTTATGTCTTGGTTGAATGCCTACCGAAAGGTACTACTAGTCCCTGGCTTTGTGTGATGTGGAAAGTTGTAAGCCCGAATATCGAACTCGCGAAATCTGATATTCTTAGAAGAGAACCGCTGAAGCTGGAGAAAATCTCCCGATGGTATGTTCTCTCTGGTAATCTGAGCGAGACCGAAACCTTCGAGGCGTGGAGACTTGACTAAGGGTGTCGTGTGAGCAAATAACCACCGCCCTCAACTGGCAACGGCAGAGTCGCTGGCCAGGAGGAGCTTACACCTTGTCACACAATTACTCAAGGCTTGGACGCCCCCGCATTCACACCAACCGCTGCATAAAATTGTAGCGGGTAGAGGCGTGAAAACTCGATACGAAACGGAAGCATTAAGGGGCCAGATAGCCCATACAGACATTTGGCAGAGCTCCATTGATGGGTGGGCACCTTCGCTAGAAAGTCCACAAAAGACCCGGTGATTGCAACACCTGGTTAGATGAAACCTTTGAATGCGGTGTAATCGATGTTGCAATACTGAAGGCTAAGAATGTTAACATGAAACCTAAGGAGTTCAAGAACAGCAACGGCGACCCAAGGGGTTAGTTAGCCGAGGCATGTCGGGTTGGACTGCGAGTACAATATCTGTTTGGTCTCGTGTCTGCCGCGGTCAATGCTTTGCATCCGTATGTGGACATGCTCGTCGGGCCCTTGAGTCCTAGTTGCCGAAAAGAAACTCAGGCAATCCCCAAAACATGATGAACATCTTCGGTGAGCATCGGAAGCGGCAACGGAAGCAGTTTCATAACCTTGGGTGGAAAATGGGTTGAAAGCTGGTGTGGGAGTATCACTGTCTGGTCCACAAGACGCGACGCGTGGAGCATCCATCTCGTTGTCATGATAATACGTCATAACCGGGAACATAGATGAATTATTTGTGAAAAATATGTGGCCAGGGAGCGAAAGGAAACGGCAGACCCGAAATCCCCATCAATTTAATGCAAAATAAAATTCGGGGATGTTGAAAGTTAAGGTGGTGTACAATGTGCGGATAGCTTCATGCTGTGAATATGGGGAATCGTCAGGATCCATCGTGCGGGACACCCTAGCTGATATCAGTTGAGTTTGAGCAATTTAGAAAACAATTTTATAATAATTGCGAGTTGAACAGAAGCCAGATGAGCGAATAATTCCTCCACGCAGAATTCGAAAAGCGATGCACGGGTTGGGAACCGAGTATTCGAAATGCGACCGAAGGCATGGAAGTTCGAACGAACAAAATACGCACAAAAATGAATAAAGAAAGATAGGAGAAGCAGATTCGGGTTGACATTCAGACTAATACGGCCCCACGTGAAGACTGTTTCCAACTCCAACTTTTCCTAACCCCACCTCTAATGATTGATCGCCTGATCCAGATGAAGTGGCAACTCGGACAAGAATTCAGATCAGAGAAGAGAGACGAGATGTCGGGAACGGGAGGGTAGGCGAACTCGGGGGGATGAATGAACGTTGGGTGGGAGATGGGATGTGATGTGCGGGAGAGCAGCAGCAGCAACCGCAGGCGCATGGCTGATTTGACTTGTGTCGAGAAAGAGCGCGGTAACGATACTTCGAGCTATGAGCTGTTGTTAAGCTCCGGCCAATCAAAAAATTCGGTTGCGTATTTTTTGAGTCAGGGGGGGTGTTATTTTAGATTTTGAGAACCGCTACGTAATAGGTTGAGGGGGACCTTGGAGAATCATCAAACTCCAACCCAACACGTCGTCCAGTTTGACTGGCGGGCTGGCTGCTCGCAACAAATTGATCAGGCATTACTGGCATGGATTATAGATAGATGATATGTGGATATATAACCGGTTGTCTATTACCTCGACCCTGGTAGAGTTAGGTAGTTATAACGTACATGAATCTAAGACTAGATGGGATAAAGTAAAGGTTTACCTCGTGCTACAAGTGGGATCATTCTTGTATGCGTAGACGTGATGGAAGGAATAGAAGGAAATGAAAGAGGAAGAGACAGAATAGAGATTGCATCAGCGAGAGGAGCTCGAGACCTGAGGTCTGTCTGAGGTGGGAGGAGATGCGTGCTGCAGGTGTCGGTGCAGTGCATGTGTATGCGTGTCAATCAGTTTTACTACCTACCTAGTGCTAGCAGGATGGTGGAGGAGGATGGTGGATGGCAGATGGCATTTTGGCATGCCTATCAATGCTTATCATAGACCTACAATGGTATGCTCTATTTCTATACAGTACCTGTCCAGGAAACCCCACTGGCCACTTACTAGACTAGCAGGCTGGGGCTCTAGAATTCTACAGGGGAGAGTGGTTCCAGGTAACAACTGCTCCCCCTGCTTCACCTAGCTCCTAGCGCGCTAGCACAGCACGACCTCCCGGACACTGCGACGTCTGATCTGATTTGGGTGTTCCAGCAAGAAAAAAGCGTTACTGATTGTGCGCAACCCCCCGCTTGGTATATAAACACTTCCCCCCTTCCGGCCGTCGCGCCCCGACCGACACCTCCCTCCCTCCCTCGATTCCTCTTTTCATTCGGTACGCGATAAACTCATTTCGGACCTCTATTATAAAACGTTTGAAGCTAGTTGCATCCTCAATCAATTGATCTCCATTTTAAAACAACCCTACCCATCAAATTACCACTACGAACTCGAGACGAAATGGCACCCAAGAAGGCCGAAGGCACCACCACTACCTCTAAGCCCAAGAGCACCCATGCTTCCTACCAGGTTTGTGCAACCACATCTTCGGACTGGTTTGGGCTAGATCAAGGGCTAACGAGCTATAGGACATGATCACTGATGCCATCATTGCTGTAAATACCCCAGTTCCTTACATTCCGGCGCATTGCGTCTCGCATCATGCCATGTGTTGTCGGGCACGCATCGTATGAGCACGTGTCGCTGGGGAAAGCCCACCATGACCATCTCGCCACGTCACTCCTACTTTCATCCGAGTACATTTACTGACATGTCTTTCAATCCTTCAGCTCAAGGAACGCAATGGCTCTAGGTAAGCATCATCAGTCTGCCTCCAACGTGCATTGTATTCACGTGTGCGCCATCCAGTCTCACCAGGTACTAACTGTCGCGTAGCCGTCAACAACTCAAGAAGTACGTCAAGGCCAACAACCAGCTGTCGGTCACAGACAACATGTTCGACTCCCTCTTCAACAAGGCATTGAGGGCTGGTGTCGAGAAGGGCGTCTTCGAGCAACCCAAGGGTATGTCGGGTCACGTTTAGCATTTCGTCCTATTTATCCATGTTTCAACCTGGGTGGTCTTCATGGTCATGCTTGCTGACCTACCTCAGGTGCTTCTGGTGGCACCAAGCTGTCCAAGAACTACAAGAACGCCAACAAGACAACCGCGAAGAAGGAGGGCGATAAGGCCGCTGCCCCAAAGAAGGCTTCCGTGAAGAAGGACGACGCCAAGAAGCCGGCGGCGCCCAAGAAGACCGCTACCAAGAAGGAGGCCAGTGAGAAGAAGCCTGCCGCGAAGAAGGCCGCCGCTCCGAAGAAGGCTGCTGCTCCTAAGCAGACGGCGGCTAAGAAGGCGGTGAGTTGACATGGTGGCCACTACCATCACGCAATGACTGACAACTGCATAGGCCCCTGCCGCTGACAAGACGGCTACTACTACTACTACCAAGACTAAGACAGGCAGAGTGTCGAAGACCACCAAGGCACCTGCTACTAAGAAGGCAACCACAACGAAGAAGGCTGCCGTGCCGAAGAAGACGGCGAAGAAGGAAGACAAGAAGGAGGCGGCCGCGGCATGAGTGAGGGGTCGGCTTCAGCCATCCTAATTGTTTTTAGAAGCAGCTTCGGCCATGTGGTTCTTTTAGGGTCTTGATATGGGGTATGGCGGTTCTACCGGCGTTCGGGGTACTGGGTACAAAGAGACGCGTCTATTGCCCGCGCATGGGGGCTCCAGCACATTGTTATCCCAGGGTTGGAAGGTATCTATCTGTTTTGAGGGATCAGGGATTATCCGCCCAGGCCTACGGGTCTGTGAGAGAGAGGACGCGTCACGTCTGGCACGTCTGATGTTTTGAACGATTGTCCATTTCTGAACACACTTTGCACACAACCGAGCAGAAGAAGATATTTGTCTGGTCGGATTGTACAGATAGTCGGCTGTTGCGATGTTCTTTGTCCAGAAGGGACCGGATCTGGGATTCTGACGATGTGACGAGTCTATACTTGTAACTATACCAATCCGCCGAGTGATTTTGCCCTGTTCAACTACACACTTCCCGCGATTTTGTGCTTGTGGCCGATCCTCTTTGGGCTATTGGAGAAGAGTGGGAGGCGCTGCCCAACTGGAGATGTGCGCCGCCCCATCGAGACGACGCGTCTTGCTACTAGGTGTATAGGTGGGAGCCCCGTGACTTGTTTACGATGACTTAATTTAGCACATAAGGGTCTCGCTATCGATAGTGCTGCTGCTCCTTCTAGTGGTATGTAAAGTGGGGCTACCACTTACCTAATACGTTACTCCAATAGCCTGAACCTTCTCTCCATTTTCGGACCTATCACAAGTGCCGTCTACCTATTTGGAGGTCCGAACTGATGTTGATCGGCCGCTCTCCCACGCATTAAACTTTGGCAGTCACCTAACCTTCACGTCTTCTGCCGTCCCGCGGTCAAAATCGCAGGATTGTGTACAACCTCGGATACTGCTTCGCGCACGCTTGCTGGGTGGATACTTGGGTAGCTTGTCCGAAAGATGTATTTCCTCGAAGCATCGCTGTTGCTTGCTGTTTGACGCCTTTTATCTCTTTCCATACAAGTCTAATCAGGAGCCCCTTTCCTCTTTCCCACCCCACCCTCCGCTCTATTCTTTTCCGCAATGGAAGCAAATCACAAATCCAGGTAGGCCCGGGGATAGCTAGCTAGGCAAGCGGATGGAATCTATCTTCCATATTCTTCTAGGTTACTCGACAGCCGAGGCTATCCACGGTTTTGAAAACGCCCAGCCGCCCCCGCCGCGCCACGTCCTCACCAAGGAATGGCGACAACGCCCCGCTGGCTACGGGAATTCTTTGGGGTGAACAACACACCCCCTTCCCCAACCCCCCCAACCCTCCCTAAAAAAAGGCTGCTGCCTTTACACGTAACTGCGCATTGTGATGCACCACTTCGTGCGCGATGCGCTTCGCACTCGGCCCGCCAGGCTCCGTCGTGCAGCAGACAGTGTCAAATTACACGTCCCACGGCAACTCACGAGAGGAGGCGCTGATCGCCTCCTTCATTCGGTGCGCCGCCGAGCGCGGGCTGTCTGATCGCGTACCTGAGCGAGCTACCCCCGAAGACGGCGACGGCCCTGCCGCTTATGGCACAGTTACGCAGGCTACCTACCTCGCAGCGCGCATCGGCACGACGAGATTCCCTCGGCGGCGGCGCTGTCGAGATGTAGGCAGGCTACCGAGGGGCTCGGCTCGGCATTGGTCGATTACGTAGCCTGCCGCCGCGCTGCGCTGCTTGACCGCGACCCATCGTCGGCTGACCGGGCGAGGATGACACCGGCGACGGCGAAAGTTATTTCAGGTAGTTTAGACGTGGGCACTCGGAACTCATAGGGCGTCGTGCGCGAGTTCTCGACCAGAGCGGGAACACCTTTCTTGGGTCGGCTAGCCGTAAGGGTCCGCCTGCTCGGGGCCATCTTCAAGTTGCCCGGCTTCCTGGCCCTTGATGATGAGGAGGATATGATGTTCCTCGTGGAAGGCTCCCAAATTATACCATGGCGCTCGCTCGGTCTGGGTACGTTGCGGGAGCAGCTGGGGCGGAACCGGATGACTTGGTTAATGCACATCATCTGTATTACCGGATGGCCTGATTAATGCAAGCCATCTTTATAGACCAATAATTATGCCGTTTGGTTCCATCCTTTTCATAAGCCCCCCTCCCACTTTTAGAGCCGCCTTGAGAATCGCAAACGTGATATAATCCCTGGTCTGTGCGTTTTTATAGCACAGATTCACAGTCTAAGTCGGCGTTCGGTGAGAAGCTCTCTCTACAAACACCTGAAACATTCAAACTCGGCCGATTGAATAAATTGGACAGGCAGCGAGTAATAATAAAGTTGGGTATTATTCAGTACAAGCACGTTGAAACTAAAGATGTAATCAGCATTTTCGATGCTCATTTAAGATAATCAGATATCCTAGTAAAGTCATTAGTAGTGCATTCATTGCTCTGCCTACCTTAAATACCCAACTTACCAGGTATCGGCATAAAACGGGATGAGATCTGTCAAATATACAATTGAATTTAAATCCTGCAATTGATCCATCTTCATTATGATGTCTTTGCTATTGTAATAAGTTCTCAATTGACATAATACCGATTTATCGCTTATCCTACGTGCACTCTCGCTGCTCTCCATTAACCCCGACTTGCGAGGGGTTTATGTACTCTAGCTGGTAACATCCATTACTAAATGTCTCTTCGGCCTGGTTGCCTGCCCGACCGGCCGCATCCCTCACGTATCATGGCCTGGAACGTATAGCTGCAACGATATATATGACTGCTCTCGAAATTTTCTTCTTCTGGTGAAGCGATTACCGTCTCCTCGTATTATATCAGATCGGTAGCCACCACCATGGCTTCTTCATCTGGTCAACCCCTCAATTCCAACAACCCGTTCCGTAGGAAACTGGGCATGGTGCACCCCTCATCCGCAACACCCGGAAGCCCCGCGGTAACAACCCCATCAGACTCGACCTCCACCTTGACGTCCGCGTCGACGTGCCTAGACGGACAAGATCCGCTGTCTTCTTCGCTCCACACAGCAGCTCCCCGACCTCCCTTCACCGCTTTTAGCTCCAGCCTACCCGAGGACGAGAGAAGAGATCTCGAGCTACACGGTGATAAGGACGAGCCGGTACAGCCGAAACCGCGGAAGATCGTCAAGAAAGTGCGCGTGCAGTCACCGCCCCCTTCCTCGCCCGAGGATGCCGTTCCCGTGAGGAGCGTCCAGCCGGAGGATGCGTATGATGATGATGATGATGATGAGGACGATAGTAGTAGTAGTACTAATAGCACCGACTCGAGGGACCGGGAGGAGGATGTCGATCCATTCGACAACGCGGCATCAGACACGGAGGATCACAAGGATATAGAACAGCCCCTACCGAGACCGCCGGCAAATCCGTTCTCGAGGTCATTAAAAGACTTAGAGCGGAGCGGACAAGCGCAGGGGCAGGGACAGGGACAGGGACAGGGACAGGACGGGGGCACAATGCCGGGCCACGCGGTAAAGGGGTCACTCGATGTCGACTCCTTCAAGCGGCTCCTTCTAACCGGCCACGCCAACGTATCCGATCCAGCCCCAGCATCGGGTGCGAGCCTCGCCGTAGTCTCGCCCTTACAACCTTCCCCGCAAGACGGCGCGAGCAACACAGATGCAAGCTCCGTCTCGCGCCAGTCTATGGCCGACGCCATCCAAGAAACGCCGCGAACCTCACACGAGATATCTGAGCCGGAAGAACCCGAAGGCAGGCGGAATGTGTCATGCCCACCGCCTTCGACGACCGGAGCACCATCGACATCCACACGCAAGAAACCTCCGCCGCCCAACTCCCGCCACGGCAAGCTTATCAAGATTGAGCTAGGCGCCGACTCGAACGCCGCCGCCGCCACGAAGGGGCCGACGCCGTCCATATCCATCGACACGACCGCCGCCCCATCAACCGAGCACGCGCGCAAGACGAGTGGCCAGTCCAGCAGCATAGCGCGCTCGCAATCGCCTGCCTCCTCGATAACCGACATCAATAAGCCCCTTCCGCCCCCGCCGTCCCGCGCCCCCGCCGATGAGGTCGAGAGTCCCTTCGACCGTGAGGCCGCCGGCAAGGTACCCGAAGGAGCCCTCCTCGCGAGCCCGCAGCAAGCGGCGGCAGCGCAGCAGCCCCAACCGCCGATCCCACCGCCACCGCCGCCCTCCTCGTCCCGCGGCCGCTCCGAGAGCCAGAGCAGCACGCAGTCGCGCAGCAAGCCCGCTGCACCGGCACCGCCGCCGCGCCGCCACGCGCGGACGGAGAGCAAGCCGCCCTCGGTGCACGCAGGCAGCGTCGAGGAGGACAGGGACCAGTCACGGTCCTCGCTCGACTCGAACCGCTCGCGCGCCGACAGCCCGCGCGTAAGCAGCGGCGGCAGCGGCGGCGGTCCCGCGCCCGCCCCGCCGCCCAGGAGGAGACCGAACCACGCGCGGTCCGGGAGCTCGTTCGCGCCTACAACACAGCCACAGCATGGGCCCGTCGCGTCGTTCCCAGTCTCGAGGAGCCCCAGCCGGGACGGGCGGAGGCCAGTCAGCATTGCGGGGATCCCCGCGACGCCGCCGCAGCCGGAGAGACCGAGCAACCTAGCCGCGGTCACGACGACCCCGAGGGAAGGCCTGTCCAAGGTCTCGCCTCCCCCGCTGCCGCCCGCGCGGCACGCCAGCACGCGGCGGCCGCCAAGCGTGCGCGTCGTGAGCGCCGAGGTGGCCGCGCCCACAGCCGGCGTCGCTACCACTAGGAAGGTCAGCAGGGAGAAGGACGGCGTACCGATCGCGCCGCCACCACCCCCGCCGCCTCCGAGGCAAAGGGGGAGCAGTCGCGGGGGCGCCGAGGCAGCGACGGGTGGTAGCGGTGGTGATGCAAGGAAAGCGGGCGGGGACGGGGAAGGAAAAGGGACGTCGACGCCGCCGCAGACGCAGGTGCAGACGCCGTCGTCGAGCACCGATATCCTCGCCGATCTGGATGCACTGCAGAGGGAGGTTGACGCGCTCATGACACAGTATCCAAAGGCGGAGACTTGATGTACGGCGTTGGTCGGGGCGAGAAAGAGCGTCTGTGTGTGAGATTAGAGCAGGTCAAGGAGGGGGGAGTCACTGCAGGAGTGGGAGTGGGAGCAGAAAACGGGCACCATCAGAAATGGAAAAGGGAGAAGAGGGGATGAAGGAGCCCCGAGACGAGTGAGCCCCCGAATGCGGGAAGCGGGGGGGGGGAGGCGCGGATGCAAAGATGCACGCACCGGGATCCGGATACGGCCCGCTCCACTCCCCCAAAATGCGGTACGCGGTTATGTATAGGTGTGCGGCTGTTCGATCTTACGTACGAGGCAGCGCTCAGAGGGAAGCTGCGTAGGGAAGCCCAGAGGCCCGGGGCGGCATGCGGATCACCTACCCACCTTGGATAGATACGAGACACGGGGCAAGGGACCCGAGCACACGCGAACATAGTCTTGAGGGCCTGGTGCCTAATGGGCATACGTTACGCGTGGGAGGAAGGGAGAGACGCCTCGCGTGGTCGACTGTAAGTGCATGATGGGACTGGGACTCGGTGACACGATCGAACGACTTGGACTAGGGATTAGGTAGACTACGCGCGATAGTGATGGTGATAGACCGGCGTTGGAGGAACTCCGGCGGGTCGCGTCCGTCACGTACTGTATTTGGGTATACAACTATCTTATCTGTTCAACTCATCTGTCCCGGGAGAACAGGGCGTACAAATGATGTCCAGAAGTGCTGAGATGGGCTCCTGCGTTGTTTCCCGGGGTGATGGGGGGGATATGTCACAATTCGTTTCCACATGAGGCTCTCCCGGAGGCTGAGCTCGGAAGCCCCTTTTCCGGTTATTAGCTAGCTGGCTAATAGACCCAGACTATTGCACCTATATACATCGTGGTGTCTCTTCAACCCGCGCTAAGTAGGCCGTGGGTCGGAGAGCTGCAGTGCGGTTTGATTTCTGGCCGCGAGGTCAAGCGATACCGTGTATTCCACCCTCGCCCTAATTAACTGGGAGGTTCCGGGCATCCTCGACACATAGGAAGCAACCTACGGCGCGGGAACCATCGAAAAAAACCTGTTAGTTCCACCCTGCCGAAATCGAAGCAGCATCGTGCGTGCTGCCTGCCCCCGAAGGTACTCCATAATGACCTGATGGATCGGGATGAAGGTAGATTGCCCGTCGTTGCTGAACAACATGTGCATCCACCCCCATCCCAGAGATTCACACATTTTTCCGAGTTGTTAACGTTAGCTAAGCATATAAGGGGCCCGACCCGATCCGATGTCGTGATTCCGCATAGGCACCTAAACGTCACCTACACGGCTTCGGACCCCCAGGCCTGGCACCCATACCTATGTACATAACGTAGGTACATAGGCACGGCTGGCCACGTGGCGCCGCTGGCCGCCTTGAGACGGGATTAATCAGGGCGAAGACTCACCCTCTTTAACACGGACGAGTTATACCGATAACCTGTGACCAGCGGTACGAGTATTTGATAAATAGGTCCAAGAAACGCAATTCTGAAATCATAATATAATGTCCAAAGTCCTATTTCCCCTTCTTCCTGGTCGGTCACAACCGATGGGGCTGGGATATTCCTCCAACTTTGGAATCGTCCCCCCTAAACCAATACACACGCTTTGGATCGCTTCGTTGTATCACGCGCTTAACGAACGGACGAAGTTGTCGAGTGGGTACCACCTGCTAGTTGTTGCCGACGGTGAAAAATGCCCCTGGGGCTGTGGGCCTCCTTTGCGGCGGGAGCGGCGATGCCGTCCAGGACTGTCCGTCACGATGCTTGGCTTTGGCGGCCTTCCGTGGGTCTCTGCATCTATCCACCGCGGGCGGACGCAACGAGGCCGGCGGGGGGGGGGGGGGGGGGGGGGGGGG